>OMLM01000732.1:6901-17659 GCA_900302695.1 Helostoma temminkii | reverse complement strand
GGACACAGGACCCAGGGAGGGACATTCACAATTGCAATCTTCGGGCAAACCAGCAACAAGATCCACCTCATGTGGCTCTGCATGGTGAGCCTGTATGGAATTTGAAGGAAAATAGGAATAAACCTCTGAACTTGAGGACTGTTGTGTTACAAGGCTTTGCGGTGAGACTGTGACTGGGATTGTGTGACTGGAAGAGGAAGAATTTTTTTGTGCGGTTGGAGTTTGTGTAAATGTTGTATTTTCTCAGCAAAGAGCAACACAGCCAACACAGTATATATCTATGTATGAGCAGCTATGGTTGATGAAATCATGTGAAAGAAAACTTGACAGCAGGTATCAAAGCAGAGATGTCCTGCATTCTCTGAACCCCAAATATGCATTCCTGTTCCACTTCATGAGAAGTGTGTCTTCAATCCTGTGAGAACAGTTTACTCTGGCAATTCAACCATCAGTATTTGTCCATTTACCGTTACTCTGAGGTCAGAACAATGTGCATGTCTCCACAGTTTGTTCTTACAATTAAAGTTGACCTTTTTTGTTTAAAACTGGCATATGTCACATTTACCTCATTTCAGACCCAGATTCTCTAACAAAAGAAAATTGAGATGACGACCACCTGGAATAACACCCAGCATGTCCTGATTTGGCCAATATATGGCATTTGCTTGTGGTTCTGTGTAAGCAGAGCTCTTTCTTTCTTATTTCTGGTGGTTTCCAGAAGTTTATTATGACAAATAAAGACAGGAAATATTGTTGCCAGTGTCCTGTGTTAAAGCACAGCAAAGTAAAGTTCATTTATATTCTGTGCCTTGCAAAAGTATTCATACCCTTTGAACTTTTCCACATTTTGTCACTTTACATCCTCAAACTTCAATGTATTTTATTGGGATTTTATGCACAGAGTATTGCATAATTGTGAAGTGGAACAAAAATGGTATGTGGTGTTCAAGATTTTTTACAAATAAAAATCAGTAAAGTGCCTGAGAACCACCTTTTGCTGCATTTACAACTGCAAGAATTTGGGGTACGTCTCTACCAGCTTTGCACATCTAGAAACTACAAATTTCTGCATTCTTCTTTGCAAAATAACTGCAGTTCAGTTAGACTTTATGGAGAGTGTCTGTGAACAGTAATCTTCAAGGCTTTCCACAGATTCTCAATAGGCTTATGTTTGGACTTTGACTGGCCATTCTAACAAATGAATATGCTTTGATCTAAACCATTCCACTGTAGCTCTGGCTGTATGTTTAAGTCCTTCTGGAAAGTGAACCTCTGACCCAGTCCCTTGTCTTTTGCAGCCTCTGACAGGTTTTCTTCCAGGATTGCCTTGTATTTAGCTCCATTGATCTTCACATCAACTCTGACAAGCTTCCCTGTCCCTTCCCCATAGCATGATGGTGTGTTCAGGTTGATGTGCAGTGTTAGCTTTCCACCACTTAAAGCATTTTGCACGTAGACCAAAAAGTTAAATTTTGGTTTCATCTGACCAGAGCATCTTCTCCCACATGTTTGCTGTGTCTCCTACATGGCTTGTGGCAAACTGCAAACAGAATTTCTTTTTGCTTCCTTTTAACAATGTTTTATCATGCCACTCTTCCATATAAGTCAGATTTGTGGAGTGTAAGACTATTAGTTGTCCTGTGCACAGATTGTTCCACCTGGGCTATGTATCTCTGCAGCTCCTCCAGAGTTGCCAGGGCCCCTTGGCTGCTCCTCTGATAGATGCTCACTTTGCCCAGTCTGTCACTTTAGGTAGACGTCTGTGTCTTGGTAGGTTTGCTGTTGTGCCATACGCTGTCCATATTCACATAATGGATTGACAGTGCTTCATCTCAGAGTGAGATGGTCAAAGCTTGGTTGGGATCTGTTTTTATATTTAAGTTTGTGGTTGTAACGTGACAAAATGTATACCTTTTCTACATTTTGTCATGTTACAACAACAAGGGGTATTAATACTTTTACAAGGCACTGTAGCACCTTCCTAAACCCAGGTGCTTCACACAGCAAAATTAACAAAACAAATACATAAACCACCAATTAATCATAAAAAATCGCAATAACATCATAAAACCCCAAGTAAATAATTCAGTCTGTACAAGTATCAAGTGCTTGTGAAAACAACTGAGTTTTAAGAAGAACTCACCAAAAATATTAAGCAGACCGAAAGTTCTTTCTACAGTACTGAAGCCTTCACTGCAAATGCTCAGTCTACCCAGTGTTTTAATCTGGGTTTAGATACTGTACATCTAGTAGCAACTGACTGTGTGAAGATGTCAAAACTCCGAATAATATGGTATAATAAGGTGCCAGACTATGCAGGGCTTTAAATACAAATAACAGAAACTGTGCTTAGTTGAAAATGGCTTGGATTAAATTATTGTCTTCATTATGCATTATCATGGACTAACAAGTAACTAAAATCTGACTGAATCTGAATTAAATCTGACATAATTAATTGTTCACTGTGCACACTGTCTTCATTGAAGTAATTAATTCTGTCAGGAATCACTGTGTAAAACTACAATGTTCCAGTACTAATGCTTTCTGGTACCACCCAGTGAAACTTTTCAGTATCATGCAAGTTCATGCTGCACTCATCTACAGATGTGCCCTTCAGGCAAAATATGCTAATTTGTGGTGTGTAATTTGTAAAGTAATAATGCTTCTCTGACCCTTTGTCTTTCTTGTGATTGTGTTTGATTCATACAGTGTCCATGATCTGACAGCGGCCTGCATGCATCACCTCCTCAAACACCCATGAAGATAAAGCTGATGCAAAACAGGCCCAGTCCCAAAATGACTGCATAGACCAGACCAAGTTTTTAATCAGTCCATTCTTTGAAGGATCTAACAATTAGGCACAGCATTTTTTCCTCATATTTGTGTCCAAGGTCCAGGAGCAAGCAAAAGACAAAGTCCTGCCTCTAATGAATGGGGCCTACTTTTAGGCATCCTCCACAGCAAGGTAACTAATTATTTCAGCATGCCACCAGAGTCATATTTCCTCATCAAATGGGAAATGATTTTCAGAGCATCTGCATTCTTGGATTTCATTCAGTGTGGTTTCGCCTGCTGTCGGTGAAGTTGAGTTTCTGGCAGACTAAATGGCCAAGGTGAAGTCTGGAATCTGTCAAGTTGCAAGCCGTTCCAAGTGAGAATCTCTACTTGTCCGTCTCCTGCAAGATAACCATGCAGTTCCATGACTGCTTTCAAAACTTTCAGCAGCACAGAGAGGAGGCATGGATGAAAAAAAAGAAGGAAGAAGCTATAGGCAACATGGAATAACACTTAGTTTCTCAATGGAAACTGTGGTTCAGCGAAGGCGGGGTTTGGCTGGCTCAGTGCAATGAAGGACGAGAGGTCACAAAACCTGATAGGATTATTTCTTCACTGTCAGAGTGAGCCATCTCTCACTGCCCACTCTGATGTCTAGAGGGAGATGATCCACGGAAGTTTTCTAACACCAGGCAAACTTTACAGCATGTGGCCTTTGCTGATACCATCTATCATCAACAGCTGTTGTCAGCACACATGCAATCTTATTTTCTTTGTCAGTATGCTCTTTATTCTGTCTTCTCTCATGAGAGGGCTCTTCAGCTCAGTGGCAGAGCTCAGGTTCAAGATGAGATTTTCTAGAGCCATGACTACAATATGAAGCAAAGAGGAAAAGGGCACATAAAGGAACATAAAGTCAATGTTTTCCTGGTCTCCCTGAAATGCCACATATATCTGTTTTACAGGATACACAACAAACAATTGAATCCACATCAACAGCACGTCAGCAGATACAGACAACCCTAAATCTGTGAAATCGTTAATTGCTGCTGCTGCTGCCCTTTTGAACTCCTAAAAGACAGATTTTGATTTAAATTCCAGATCAAATAAATAAATCTCCCAACATCCTTCTAATGGTAGCACAAATATACAGGAGATAGCAAACGCTGGAGCCCAAACCACTAATGTGTGGTATGTGGTTGATGCATGTCACTACTGTATACAATCATTTCTTCCAGTGGTTTGTTGTGATTAGTTTGTTTAGCTCTTAAAACCCACTCTGACTTATGTGTCATAAACAAACATGTATACTGTGAGTAGTGTCAAGCAGGGGTTCATGGACAGAATTAAGACTTCAGCGTGGTGACATCAACACCAACAAAGGAACACAACAACTATGCAGCCAGTTACAGGCTGGAATGTGTTTGTGATTTCCACAGAACAGTTGAGCAGCTCTATACTCTACACATAAACTGAAGCAATTTACATGAGATATATTGTTAAGTTGTGAAAGTGGGCATTATAGTAAGTGAGCATAAATTCATAAATGCACTGTTTTGGTTCCAACTTCTTTCCAGCTGCAGCAGAAAGCTGCTTTTACCCTGGCTCGCACTGCATGGATGTTACACATGTCAGTGTTTACAGCTTTCTTCAATGCCCCAGGTATCCACTGAAAACTGTTGATGCAAATAAACAAAGCAGCAGTAACATTAACAAATAGACAAACATAAGATGTTTCATTTCATTCAAAGGTTTATTCATTGCTTTGACCAAGTATCAACTGTTTTTATAAAAGAAACTTTACATAAGAGCAAACTCAACAATACAAGGAGATATGTATTTGGTCATTGGATTAAAAATCCAGTCTCCATTAAAACAAAATAACTTAACAATAAAAAACAAACTATGGTCACCATTTGTTTTTACAAAGTTTGTAATAATTTATAGGATTTAATACACCATTGCTTTTCATTTGTCAGCATGGTTGTGCTGGAGAGTTGCTGGAAGGGTATGTGCTGGAGAAACACATGTACAGTACCAAAGTCTTGACTGTAGAAACCATTAGTTAGTTCTCAAATATGGAGCCACTGCAGGTACAAACAACAAAGACTGCTTTGTTGTCACTGAAGCCATCTTCTTCTCACCCTGTCTCTCTCCAGCAAACGGGTTTCGTGTGAGGTGTGTGGGTTGCAATTGTGGAGGTTCAATGGTGCGATTAAAAAACAAGGCGCCAGCCCAGCACTACTCTACAGCTACCCTGTCCGGGTCAGGTGTATAAAAAACACATGTGGAAGTCTACAACCCCCACTGCATAAGCAAATAGTGCCTGGGGACTGGCTAGTACGATCAGTTTCATTACACTTTCATAGACACGCTAACATGCATAACCAAAGGTCGTCCTTCATTTCTTTTACTTCTCATCATCTTTATGTGACGAGAAGAATCATAAGTGCTGCTTTTTTAGCGCTGACACATAAAAAAGTTTAAAAAAACTTTGTGCAGTTTTACTTACCCAAGTCTTTGACTGTAAGTACAGTCTGTATTGTAAAAAATTAAAAACTGCACAATTTATTAAGGAGTGTACATGTGGACACACATAAACAGTACCTTGAAGATATACATAAAATTATAAAGTCAGCATGAGGAGCCAACTTCAGTTTCTCCTAAGTCACCCAATATGTGAACTTGGCACTGGTCATCACAAATGTTTCTACCATATGCACTGTGTTATAAAAAAAGATTCTTTCCATTGGATGATAACTGAATCTCTTAATGCAGTTTGGATAAGCAAGGTTTTATCAAGAATAAAATGACTACACATATACAGACTGATGATGCTTGGGGGACAAACACATAATACTGACATGTACTGGAAGACCAAAGGAAAAAAAACAGTGAGTTGGGAAGAGTCTAACCTTTTCCCGTAAACAGCAATTTAAGTGTAATGCTAAACAGCCGAGAGGACCCAAAAACTCTGGGCCACTAAGTTCTGAGCACAGATGTAAAAAGGCAACAATGTCCATGTACAATAATGATAATGCAAAGCAAAAACATCCCTTTAAGGTCATGGCATTTTTCTGGTAGAACAAATACTGTACTGAACTCTTAAAGCAAGCCTGTGGATCCAGAACTGTGTCACTGTGTGGGTGATCGACTTTATTTGAGTCCAGCTGAGTATTTGTGCACATTTTAGCAGCTAAAAGTCACAATAAGAATGGAATCCTTCATATGTTCGTGAAATCCAAGGTCAAGATGTGGACAAGGTGGAGAAAGTTGGCTTCTTATCAATCTGCTGTTAGTGCAACCGATGAACATATCCACCAGTTATTGTTGGCCTGCCAGTGATGACAGGCTTACTGAGACAAAACAGCGTTCAGCTTACAGTCAAAATGAAGACTCCAGTCAAAACATGAACAATGCCTTCAGAGAATTGATGCAGGGCATTTTCTGTGTGTGTGTGTGCATGTGTGTGTGTTCATCAATGCCACAGATTCTAAGCTCATTTGGTTCTTAAGGCACAGGCTGTCAAGGGCACTGCCATTCACAAAGCAAATCCTGAATCATGACTGTCACTCTAAATGTGAAATATATGTTCACAAATTCAAAGGCACCTCAGTATTGAAGACAGGTACTTTGGCAAAATACACATCCATCCATTTTCTGAACTGCTCAGTCCCCGTAGGGGTCACTGGTGTGTTGGAGCCTATCCCAGCTATTATCCGGGCGAGAGGCAGGGTACACCCTGGACAGGTCACCAGTCCATCGCAGGGCCACATATAGACAAACAACCATTCACACTCTCACTTACACCTACGGGCAATTTAGAGTCTCCAATTAACCTGACTGCATGTCTGTGGACTGTGGGAGGAAGCCGGAGTGTCCAGAGAGAACCCACGCAAACATGGGGAGAACATGTAAACTCCACACAGAAAGACCCTGGCTGACCTGGGAATCAAACCCAGGACCTTCTTGCTGTGAGGTGACAATGCTAACCACTGCACCCCCGTGATGCCCTTCAAAAATATACATTTTAGCTTAAAAAAGAAGAAAAATAAGTTAACATTAAAAAAGTGTGTTGTTTTAGGAAATACTGATGTGAAATTCTCACCAACACTTGTCCGTCACACATTAACCCAGGAAATGATGGTCAAAGACTTTTGCACTTATTTAGACAGCAATAAAAATCAAAGAGAGTGTTCTCTTTTTGTTCCACTCTACCCTCATCCTTTTTTAATTTCAAGGGCAAATGCTTGGACTTGGATTTTGCTGAAGCTGGTTGCCTGGTTTGCATAGAGAGATGAGATTATGACATCAAGGCTAATACTTCTGTACCAGCGGCACTTTAACAGTCTTGATCTCAGCTATATGGGAGGACTTCTGGATGATGCAGCTGGTGGTCCCGGAGACACTGTCCTTCCCCTGTGCCAAGTTAGTCAAGGCCATGGCGGCGTGGATCTCCTTCCAGTACGTCTCATCTTTGCCCTTCACCTTCTCCTTCTGCGCAGTTCCGACACCACTGCTGCCACTGATAATCAGCACAACAAATGAGTAAAACACAGAGCGGGCATTAGGGTCAAGTTCGGCTTGTAATGAAAGAGAAGCTGCGAGGTAAGAGAAAGTTCACTTACTTGTCACATCTACTTGATCCATGATCTGTGGTTTCTGAAAAAAAAGAGGGAAGAAAAAAGGTGAACTTTAAATGTTCTCTGGGGTCATTGAGGTTTTGTGCATGCTTTTGTGTGAGTCTGTCGTTCTACACCCTGTGCAAATGTGTTGCTCTGTTTTTTCTCTATTTACTCAGATGCTGAACAAAGAGGATGTTTTGCAAAAAGCCATCAAGAAACAAGGTGATCGCATTGAGATATTTCTCATGACTCATAAACTCCATTCTGTAGTATTTTGTTCAAAAACAAATGGGTCTCAGCCAACACAATAGAGTTGTCTGAGGATATTTGATTCAAAATGACTGAGTGTAAAAGATTTGAGTGGGAATGAAAAGGCAGCAAAGAAAGATAAATGCCCACAGTTTTTCCCTTGAAATGAGAACAATCTCTATCTCATATGTAAAACATTAGCAGGGAATAGTATAGTCATTAAGCAATGAAAGTAAACTTCTCTTTAGGGCAGCCAATAGTGTTTACTTCAGCATGCTGCTCACTGCTCACATTGACCATGCACACATGTGTGTGTTTTGGTGTGACTTGTGTGTGTTTGGATAGAACAGGTCATCTATCTTGGTTCCAGGTACATTTTGCCCAGCACTGAATATGATGACAGGTTTGACAGTTTTGGTACCTAAACAGGTCTAGAGCAACGTAATAGATGACTTGGTGAATGAAGAATGTTCAGAAGTTTCATTTAGAGCTGAGGTACCAGACAGTTTTTTCTTGACACTCATTCCCTGCTCTCTTACATGTAGATTTTTATTCACCACCCTTCCAGACGTCCCACCACAAAGCCATCATCCTGACACCCAGTCTCCTGTATCGCTCCTGACACATTTCCTGACACACTTTGTCACCACAACACATCACAAATGGGCATTCCTGAGCATCCTCTCCTCCTAATGAAAATATGCACCCTTCACTTTGCTGGAATTTCACTGCCATGATTGTTTAAAGGATTGGGAAAGGTTTATCCTCATCACAGACTGAGATGTAAAACTCCAAAGACCTCCTGGATCAGAGATGGCACACATGGTGTTACCAAAGGTGTCACCTTCACCCTCTCCAAAGTCCTCCATAATTTTTCCAAAGATTTCAGGGTTTTGTGAGCTGCCATAAGCACATAATTATTCCAAATGCTTTGCTCTCTTCCTCCCTTGTTTTCCCATAATGTTCCCATGGAGCGTGACCTGTGCTGACTATACCACGTTTATATGGGCCTGATTATGAAATTTCCTGTCATTCCCTCACTCGTTCTGTAATAGTGTGTGTGTTCCACAGAGACAGACTGCCTCCACTATTCTCTTCTCTTCTGTTGACTGTTCTTAGACAGAAGGAGAGAAGCAGTCTATGTGTGTACGTGTGAGAGGGAGATGAGGACGTGACCCAGAAGTACAAACCACAGAATGAGATTTTTGGTTTTAGTGTGTCAAAGTGTTCCAACAAAATCCTACATTCTCATGTAGCCACGGCTCCCAGCTGTACTATCTTTTCTTTGGTCTTTATCTTGCTTTATCAACAAATCTTCCTCCAAATCGTCTTCTCCACTCATACACCTCTTGCTGCAGTGATTTGCTATAATACATCCTGCTCTGGGTACTGGAGACTGACCGTTCTCCTATAGCACAGCCTAATTTTAAAACAGGGTGAGTGTGTTCTATTGACAGTAAGCACGTCTTCCACATTTTCCAAAGCTGGTTTGAAAAGTGTTAACATTCCTATTACTTTATTATTATATAATATTCCAGTCAAGTAACTTTTAGCATAAATTGTGACTATTAGGTAGAAGGTGTCTACTTTTATCTTCTTGTCTTGATTATTGCCAGTGCAAAGCAGTTCTAAAAATATCCACAATTTGTACAGTTTATTGTACATGGTTAATGCATGGTTCATATATTGTTTCAACATGCAGTAAAGGTGTTTTGTGTCCTGTGAAGGAACTGCAGGCTGGGAAGTACAGTGTGTGACTCCATCCACTGGTTTAAGTGTGTATTAAGCAGGCACTGTCCAGATGCTGCATTCAAAACTTTCAGACATTCAAAGAATGTTTTCAAAGGTATAACAGGTAGAGAAGGTGTGGATGCAAAGATGACCCAACTAATCCAAACCACCAGGACCTTCCACCTTTCCCCTTGGACTAACCATCAGTCCTGCTCCTGGAAATCCCAGAACTCAGCATGTGGAAATGGACTACTGCATGTAAAAACTCGACTATTTCCAAAGCCCTGTGCCTAAAACATCTAAAGCTCAGTTTTTCAAAAACAAGAGCAGTGCCAAAGACTCAATAAAACACCAATAAATCATGGAGGACATTTTATTATTTTCTCATTCTTCTTCCTACTTTTTTTCTTTAATACTTTGCTACTGAACACTTAGTTCACTTTGCTGTTGCATTGGGCTCCATCGACAGTGAGGTTTCATGGACCGCCAAAGGGGAAATCTAAGAAGTCATGAAGGAAACCCAGATACACTGGGTTCACTTAACATCACTATGGTGTAATAGAGGGAGACAAAAAATAAAAGCAACTTTAATCAACTGTGTGAAAATGAGAGCAAATAAACTGCAGCTAACAAACTAGAGAGGGAATGAGGTTACACCTGTTAAAATGAGTACGGAGGAGCATGGTGGAATCATTACCATCGGGTGCTGTTGTTAGCAACACATAACAATAAACAAGGCACACACTAAGGCTGGACTGAATTAGGCAGACAAATAAACGCACTCACACATTTTATGTATTTTTTTTAATAAAATTATTGTCATGTCCTCAGGCCATAAAGTCTTCAGTGGACTTTTCAACACTCACAACTCCAAGCAATAATAAAATACCTTGTCATTAAGCAGACACTTTTATCCACATTTTGAGGAACATGGACACGGTAGCAACTATAGCTTCAGACATGAGGAACTGAAGAGCTGGGGACTGAACCACCAACAATGTGGTTGATGGAAAACGTGCTTTACCTTCTGAGTCACAGCAGTTGTTTGTAAATTTTAGCAGGTATAACGTAAAAAAAGTAACGCTGAGTATAAACCATTGAACTTTAGAGGTTCTGGCAGGTGTATGTTTGACTTTTGGACAGGATCAGCTTAGCTGTTTCCTTCTGCTTCCAGTGCTATCCATCTCCTAGCTCAGTGAATACATGGACACGGAAAGTGACATAAGTTTTTCTTGTTTTTGTCCTTAATAAAAACATCCTAACTCAAGGTTTACTCAAGGCTTACTAGTTTAGTTATTACACAGTTTAAGGACCACTTATTATCGTATGATCAAAGTACTCTGCTTCCAAGAAAATCTCATGATTTTTCCGCAACCAA
>OMLM01000731.1:101682-116462 GCA_900302695.1 Helostoma temminkii | reverse complement strand
CAACAGATTGCCAGCTTAGCCTATTTCATCTTGAAACAGCATTTTCACGCTGTTTCATCTACCAATCAACTTAACGCAAGCCTTGAGATGAATGGAATCCATTATCTTTCCTTCACTTTGAAGGTCAGCCAACTAACTTTTAAAGTCATTGTCCAAAAAAGGACACAGCAGTGGTGGGAAAACATTTCCACTTTTAAGAGCTACCTCACTGGATGTCTGAAATTTCTCATTTGGAGTTGACAGGGTGCTGCTGGGAGCAGAGCAGCATCACTCAGGGACAGCTCTCTGGCTGTGGCTCCTATCTCTCATTTTCTCTCTCTTCTCAGCAAATACGCCCCCATACCTACTCACATAACCCAAAGACAGCCAGGCTGCACAGGAGTGTGAGCTCCCCACTCATAGCAACTCACAGCAGACAGGTGCTACAGCTGCGCTTCACCACAGCATCATTGTACCAGGTGATGTATATTTATTGCAGTAAAGCTGTGACTGCAAGGCCTGATGTAGCCTTGATAGGTAGAAACCATGGTCTAATTCTCCAGTTTTATCAACAGAAAAACATTCATTAGAATGAATACAAATTACCTAATTAGGGAGCAAGTAAACACAAACAGGAAAAGTGATGTGGTGCAGAGAAATAAGCTTGGAGGATGTAGTTTCAGACTCTTGATGTGGTGAAAATTTTGAGAAAATGGTTTGGTAATTATTTGCTACAACCATAATGGCCATGAGCCATGGCCCATGACAATGCCCTTTAGTCCTCAGACATTCATGAAGTAATTAATAGTTGACTTAGAGGGATTATACTACATGAACCCGCCTTTGTTGTGGTGACCTTGGAGAGGTTGACTAATCTCTCTAATTGAGTAGCTGTAAACAGTGTTGTTCTGACTCTGTTCCAGTGTCAGTTTGCTCATATTTATTGATGACTTCTCGCACAGTGAAGTGAAAGTAGTTTGACAATCTGTTTATCTAGGAGTTACTTGACACTGTAAGATATAGCTTCCAGTAAAATGCTTTAGATCGGGAATCCTTGCTTATAATTAATGTATTCAAACATAAGAAAGAAAAATAACTTTGCTTGGAAGTCACATGCAATGTTAAAATCATGTTTTCAGTGTTCTCTTGTCTGTAGCACTCTGCTCAGTAGCAGGAAAAATGATACTAAATATTCATACTTTAATAGTATTTTTGCATTTTACAATACGATGATGGATTTCCCTGTCTATGCCCTCCTTGAAAACCCAGTTTCATACATATTTAATAAGGTCCTCTAAACAATTTTTACATTTTGTCATCTTCAGTGATGCATGCCATCAAACTCACAAGAAAAGTGCTTCATCCAATCTCTTTTGTCTGCACCTTTCGCCACCACACCCAGTTTGTTAGACTGCCAACTTTCACAGGTCCGTATTTATTATCAAATCTTTTAACCCTGGCTCAAATGGATGGCTGCAGTCCCAAAGCACCTATAATGGAGCACTTTCAAATGATATATTAGTAAACGAAGACATGAATTTGAATGATCTCAAAAACATGCCTACAGAGTGTAGATGTGCCTTAGTTAAGTGGGATACATTAATCACAACATTCCTGAGGCCGTTTCATTGCATGCTAAAGCAAATGTTCTATTCATTGGCAGCAGTGGAAAATTAAAATAGATAAGACAAAAACTTATTATGCTTGCACAATATCTTGCAGCACTTTCACTTGATATCTAGATGACAGGTACCCGCATATTTTATGTGCAGGCATGAGCATGTACTACGCAGTATTTTTAGTCGACATAGAAAAAAAAGTTCAACAACCTCTACAAATGAGTGGCATGTCGTGGAATGTTGTATGATGACAGCAAGGAGAAATATGCAACCACCTATTTGTGCAGCCTTATGTATGAAGGCCCACGGCATTGTCCTGCACCCAAATTAACCCATGTTGTATCACTGAACAGCTTGTGACAGTTCATTTCATCCTGACAGAGACACTATAACACTGCTGGAAGGGAAGTAACTGAGAGGAAACATGGAAATTGACACAAAAGATACAGTGACACTCAGCATTCCCCTCTCTTTCTTTCCACATTTCTCTCAGTAGCACACACATTTCTTTTTCAAGCATGCAAGTGTCCTTCTGCAGAAAACTCACAATTAATTCTATTAATAGGATTTTACTTCCCCTTTTCTCGTAAATTTATCTCAGTACATTGGACACAGGAAAAGATAACCTCTGATAAATGAACACTTAAAAATCGTGCAAATACACCATGGAGATAATATTAAATAGTCAAGAGTATCATTTGGTCTCTTTCTCCCTCTGCAGCCAAAGGCTTTCAGAAAATTCATAAAAGAAAAACCTTATAATCTGGATAAGAGGATGAAGCATCTGTTTAAACCTGTTCAATGGAATTCCTGAATCTTGGGTTTTAGACCTGAATTAATAGATTTAGAAGAAGCAAACCTGCAAACTTATCTCTACATAGGACATTGTAACAATGTGCCTTTTTCAAGGCACAATCCACTACTGCGAGGCAGTGAATTAGGGATAAACGTAATTAACTGCAGGATAAACCTATCAGATATTGTTTTACATTAACCATGTTTTATAATAGACACATGTATGTGCAGTAAAAGAAGTAAAGAAAATATTCGTCAAATGTTAAACCAGTGGAAACTGGTGGATCTCAGTCCCTGCCTTTTTGTCTAGCACACTTGTCAGTTCATATCGTTTACTTTTAGTTTGTAACCAAATAGCTACAAAACTAGAAACCTCCCTTTGGCCACAAAGTATTTTAATGGTTAATAGTAAATGCCAGGATACTAAAATGCTAACTAAGCCAGTGAATCTGATTAGCATCCTCGCTCCTAAACATGAACAGGTTTGCCGTGGCATTGTGAGAAATCATTACAATTTCATCAATCATTACATTGAGCAAAACCCGTACGTTTCATATTTTGGGACAGGTCTTTTCCATGGTTATTTGTGTGTGGTTAACTAATATGCATTGTTGAAGTGCATGCTTTATTGAAACATTAACACAGCATTACACAAAAGCTTTTGCAATAATAAACTGCATTTTAAATTCTGTCAATTGACAGAGTAATTAACTGAGATAATGTGCTGACTTTTAACCTTATGCTTACTTCTAACTTTAACAAAAAAGTTCATTAATTGCTTTTCCACCTAACCATAATGCTGATTTATTTTCACACAGGAGCCTTCTCTCCCAATTGGAATCATTTCAATCAAAAAGCCTCTCATTCCTCATCCCCCTCTTCTTTTAATTTTAGGTTGGATGACTTGTTGAAAAGTTCCCATAAAACATTTGGAAACTATAAATAAACCAGAAAAGCATAAAAGTTGACTTTCAGATTACCAACAGGTGCAGGTGCAGGTGCAAGTAAACAAATTGACTGTAGTCCAGCTGAAATGATTAATATCATAAGGTACATCACATAATAAAAGTCATGTTTTTAGAGATACCTGTAGTGCTCACTGCTGATGCCTTTATGATAAACACTGAATAGAAACAATTCAGAGGACAAGGACTCTCCTCAATGTATGTCTGCTACTATGTAATCAGGTTCAAATTTCATTAACAGATCCCTGTCTTCAGCAAAATTTCTCCCTCATTAAAAGGTTTACAGCCTGCACCACGTTCCCGCATCCACTCTCACTGCAAAACATGCTCCTGCCTAATTCATTTATCCATGCTTCCTATACACACCAACAGTATAATTGCAGTGGTAATGAACGTGCAAAAGCAGCAAACTAGGATAGGAATATCATTAGCAACCACTGCTCCTTGTAACCTAACCACCATCTCTAGATACATGCTTGTACAGACCCCCACACAATCAAATGCAGAGCACTGTAGTGGTTGCAACACTGTCACACGCTGATACATCTGCTCTATCAGCACAGTTCTCTGTCCTAGTAGGCCAGATTCAGTTAGCTCTTTGCCTGTATGCATCTGGCACTCTTGAGACCTTAAAGGGTTCCATAGGGATCTCTCTGTTCTCTATGCAAAGTTACAGATGAAGGTCACACAGCTTAGGTCACATGGTTTAAAAAAATAAGCCCATTACATGTTTATCAACCACAGAAAGAAAATAGAGGGAGCTTTCAAAAAGCAATTACCCAAGTTGCATAATGGTATTCAGTTTCCACGGAGGGGTTAGAGGGTGATATTAGAGCCAAAAAAGAGGAGCAGTTTTGATCTGAGGCTGAAATGGATAAATAGGAGTGAATATGAAGGGATGGATAAATCCAAGCCTTGAAACATTTCAAAGGGACAAGTGAATCATATCCTCACGTTAGAGTTGGAAAAGGAAGATCAGCACAGTGTGGTTAAGCTAAGGAGTCTAAATATTAAAAAGATGCCAATTTCCATCTGTACAAACGCTATTGTGAAAGGACAGTATGTATTATAAAGGAATTAAGAGGTAAAGTCTCCCTGTTGAATCAAAAGACTGAGTACAGTCACACTAGAAGTTCGGTGAAGCTGTCAGCTTGCTAAGATGTTCGCAATAACAATAATAATGTTCCTGGAGAATAATAGTATAGTTAATTTAGTGCATTAGCATGTAAATTTTTTGAAAACAATAATAATGATAATGTTGATCTTATGATGATATATACATTATTGGCATCCCAAAAGGTATTACAATATTTCTTCAGAGGAACATGAATGACTATAGCAAATTGTAGCAATCCATCCAATATTAATATCCAGTATTAAGATTTTTTCACTTAGTGTTAACCTTATGGTGGCAAAAGAAGTCTGGGTATCATCAAAGTCATTAGCATTCATCCTTTGAGAACTATGAAAATCTGCCAAAAGTGTGCTAATTTTCTTGTAGATTTTGAGATCTTTTAGGTTTTGTTTTGGAATCAACCACTGTGCACCATGAAAGTACATATTGTGGTACATAGCCATTGTGATAGTTCACTAAAACAGAAGCCCCAAGGTCATGATAAGACAGAAAACGCCTGGGATAGCCAAATCCAGAGGGGTTTGTGCACTGGGAACAATGAATGAAATGTCCACGGAAATTCAACCAATGGTGGACATGTCCACTAGTTCATTACACATTGAAATTGATACTGGTGAACAAGTCACAGTCCAGAGTCCCATCCATCTGATGATTTTGGAATACAAAGAGAAACCAGAGCGATGTTAACATTAACAACAATCGGAAAAATAACTGGTAAATATAGAGCAACTTGATATTTCGTTGCTGAAGACAGAAATTATTACATAGTTACTGTACAAGTGAAGCACTAATCACTCAACACAAAGACAAGATCCAGACATGTAGAACATGTCAAACAACTTCAGTGCCCAGTTCAAAAATATTAATCTGCATTTTTTTATTTTTGCTTTTTTTTCCCTCCACTTCCTCTCAGCTGCTTTGGATCAAATATGCCCCAAATAATATGCCGCCTTGGCTAGGTACAGGTATAGCTCTCTGTTCCTCTAACCCAATTAAAGCTATGCACTTTGCATGTAATGAGGCAACAGCTCTGACTTCATGTTGGCTGGCATGTGCCTCTTTCTCAGAGGAGGATGGAAGGGCAAGGATTAAATTGAATTAGCTGCATAATTATTTCCCTTGAAATGGATCATGACAAAAATTAGCATCTTGGACTGTGCGTAGTAATGAACTGCTGTTAACATTGCTGTGCTCTGCATGGCTTCTTTTTTTTTTTTTTAGTTTCTCTTTGTGTGACAGTCCATGTGTCTGTTTGTCTAATTCTGCCATATTCAAAACATGTTCACCTTTATACCCTTGTGCATACTGTAACATAACATACTGTGAGATTAAAAGCTGTTTCATGCATGTATGCTCTCTGCAGCCCATTCAGTTCAATGCAATGCAGGAAGACACTGTGAACTATTATTAATGGCTATTTGCCTCTTGCATTAGAGATGAAAGAGAGGACAGTGTATTTGTTGTAAAAGGAGTGGAGACCTCATTTATCCAATATGGTTTTGTTTTACTGAGTTTCAGGGATTTGGAACTAAGTGTTTGGCAGCAGCTCTGAATTCTTACTCATCCAACCTTGAAAAAATAGCACACTGCAGCATGATTACGCCTCTCACATTTTCACAAACTGTCACAAAAAAAACAAGTAGAGGACACACATTGCTTCAGGGAAAAATATGCATACTAAGATATTGTTTCCTTTGAAAATACATCTGAGACCTTGTGCTTTGGTATCTTGCCTTCTAAGTGTTGTTTTTTGCAATGCACAGCAACATGTCTTTGTCTAGGTTAGAGTGACACTGTCAGTACTGATGGAAGAGAAATAGTCAGCTATCGTTCACAAGTGACAAAACCAATTATGATCACCTGAAGAAATTTAGTTCAGGGATGAAATTACATGTGCTTGATAAGCATTATTACCCCGGTAAGGTGTTGTGTGTACGCAGAATATTCATTAAGGACCTTAAATGTAATAACTATAGTGAGACTGAAAAGCTGAATATGCTGTTGTTCCATCTGTAATTCATTTTTATCAAGTTACATGAGTGTGGCAGGTCGTAGCTAAATGTTACTACCTCCAGACATCTCCCTCTTCACCTAAATCTTCACCTAAATAACACTTTGCACTCAGTAATATGTCTAAATAACCCTTAGATTCATTTGATGTATAGTTGGGACCGATACGATACGACTCTGGATAGACTGACGATCCCAGACACATGCAGCAACTTCTGCGATAATATACGATTCATACCCCAATCATGCAACATCAAGACCTTTCACAAACTTTTTTTTCACGGGTTCTGCACAAGTGTTCTCAGTCTGATTCAATTTTACAACACGTTTAACGCAGCTGACTAAAATTAAGGATGCTCAAGATCAAACAATACAAGTAAGTGTAATATGAAAAACTGTGTTTAACTTTTTTATCTTTATGAAAAATCACCAGTGGGCAGCAGAATGAAATTTCTATCTTATGAACAGTAAAAAATTTATTAACTTTTCACAAACAGTTTTTTAATGCCTGCTTACAAAAGGAACTAATTGTGTAATTGTGTAAAAGTGTAAACTAATGGAACTGTTATTCAGCAGTACATGGAAAACATGTCAATACTTTTCTCAACGCTCTTGGGGGTAGTAGACAGATGAAGCCAAGCCCAAGGTGGGGATGCTGTGTGAACTGGCAGACGCTTCCACGGTCACAACGTGTCGCTGCTTCAGTTGAGTTATAAGGTTAGTTGCACTGCCTCTGTGTTTTACAACAGCACAGCACATTTTGCAAATTGCATCCCACTTGTGAAGCTTCACGTCTTTCTTGTAGCATAGCCAAACTTTTGATTTATAGTCCACAGACGAGTTTTGCCATGTTTGTTGTGCTCGACCATGATTCTTATACAATAGCGTTCATCCACGGCCTTAACATGAAGCAGGTCTAATTTAGCAGGTTTAAAGATATCGCATTATTGGGCTGGTTACATTTCTAAATAAATGCATAAGAAAATCTAATATTCAAATGTATCAGGTTTTATCAATGCAGACACACAATAACCATAGAATTTCAATTTCTGTTCAAATTTACATTTATTCACAGCTGATCCATTGATGCAATTGCATTGTGCCCGTATGTGTTCATGTATTGATACGAATCAGTTAATCTTTCCATCTCTAATTTGATGGTCTATGAAGGTAGACGAAGGTGTCTCAGGCTACATAAGTAGATATATAAGATAATCATACATTGTCAGCTGTTTGATTTGCTCCTAGAAGTTATGATAATTATTCAGGATATATTTAATTTCTTTGCATTTTATCTCGACTTCTCCTATTATTTAACACAATGCAGATACAAACACATATATTATGAAGCATTCAAGTGAAACTGTGAAAGATATGGACTCAATGCAGAATTGAATTTACTTGGTATTGCACTTGGTAGGAAGCTCAAAAGCAGGTAGGGGACATACTGAAACTGTAGGAATCCATTTTAACTAAGAGAAGTATTTAAACTAATTACTTCTGTTAAATGGTTGCAACCATCTGGCAAATAGTAGAGTCATTTAAGTTAACCCTACAAACCCTAAGTGTTTCTTTCATCCATATCATTTGTGGCGCAAGAAGGGACCACATCAGTGTGGCTGCTTGTTGTTCATGCTTAATTAAATTTGTTCATCGACTCCCTCAGTAATTAAGCTCTGGTGTATTTTTTTAAACTATGGATCATCTCTGGGGTGCAGTCATCCCATTGGGATCAGCAGGATCTCCAATGCTGAAATGTGTTCCTTTCAACTCGACACATCTCATAAATGGTAAACCATAAATCTCTGAAACCATTTCCACTTCTACATGTCTACATTTGCACAAAATTAAGTTTAGTTATTCAACAATCTACCTCAAGGTTAAACTTTTACTTGTTTTTTCTGACGTGTCACAGTTTGGCTCTGAGTCCTTGTTTTGTTTTATTTTTGCACCTTTTCATCTGCACCTGTTCTCCTGCTCTCTGTCCCCTGCTGCACACACATATACACAACTCCCACAGTCAGTTACCTGTTCTCTGCCACACCCATTCTCACTCAGCTGATGTAATTCACCTAGATAACTCTGCCTCTCCTCTCAGCCACACACCTTTATAGACTCTTTAGGATATAGTCATCCCTGTATTGTTGTGTCGCAGCTTTCCAGCCATTTTCCCAGTCTTTGCCCCCTTGTTTCTTTGTATTTACACTTGTTTTGATTTGGACAATTTTTTTGGCCTCTAGTTTTTGCTCAATACCCCTGGACTCTTTTTTCTGCCTGACCTAAATAAATTTGTTTTTGTGCTAAACTGTAATTTTACATCTATCTGCCCGTCTGGCTCATCTGGATGCATTTGGGTCCTTCTTGCCTTGTGTTACAGTAGGGTGACAGACTGATCTGGCCATTTTGAACCTGGCAGACAGTATCCTGCTCAGCCTGTCACTTGCCTTGAATATGCTGGCCACCTTTTCTTATCAAGAGCCTGATGTTTAAAATGTGGATATCCTATGAACAAACCCTGTGTTTAAGATTTATTTGCTGTAGCAGTTGTGCTGCAATGTAGAACAACAGAGGGTGCCGTCAGGTGGGAGGGCCAAAATGGAAAGTAAATATAACACGAAGTTTGAAGGGGTATGGCTGTGGTTGTTGATGGTGAGATAACATATGACTGTTTCTATGCTTTTTTAGGAATACTGTAGCCCAGTACACACAGAGGTGTACTTTAACATTAGGCAAAGACTTGCAATTGCCTTGGGCCCAAACTAACAAAGCTCCATTAAACATATCTAATAAACTTATGGTAAAGTATTTGTTTTTTACTCTTCAATAATTAATCATGTGATTAAAAATGCTATTGAGCATATTTAGCCTCTCACATAGGGTACACTGCCAAAGCGGTTCTTAAAAAAGCAAGAAGCAGGAGGACAGTAAAAAAATTGTTGACGGCAGAGTGGCAAGAAATCATTGCTTGTGCTAGCAATAGTGTTAATAGTGTTAAAGCAGGCAGACGAAGAGTACTGCTCAAAAACACACAGAGGGCAGTTTAGGTGAAGGAATTTTCTTAAAAATCACAAGGTTTACAGGCATAACTGTTATACGCAAAGAGGAATGGAGAAGATAACCAGGTCCTGGTTTTCTTAGATAAATAAGGATTTAAAAAGGTGGAGAACAACACATGCAGAGGGCCCCATGCCTGCTTTCACCATGGGCCCCCTAGTTGCTACATGAATCCATCACTGAATACATATAAATATATTGGTTAAGTGTTGTGTGATTTATCTTCACAAATCCACATTTTATTATTGCATTGGAATGAAAATACTACTAGGCCACACAGCTTGTTATCTGTGAGGTAGGAACCTTTTTCATTTTTGAATGTTATTTAACAATATGGACACATTCTGTGGATTTGTACATAAAGTAGCTGTTAAGTTTGAGAAGTGAGCACTGAGCTGTATTTTGATATTGTAGAATATCTCCACTCTACAGAGGTGCCACTGTTGTACTGGCAAGGTACTTATTAGGCATCTCGACATTTTTGTGCCATATCTTTGGAGTATGGTGTGCTGTTACTGGAGCTGCACTGGACTTCTTTATTTATTATTTATAGTTTCGAACTACATCTGTTTTGGGAATGGTGAAAAGTTTTCAAGCCTTATTTACAGTTACTTGCGGATGAAGACATAAAGGCAGAAATAAGGGCCTCACAAGTGTATCATTTAACATTTCACGTTAATTATCCTGGCTTCACTGACTGAAGAGGTGGCCTTCTACAGGTGAAAGTCACGCTCAACCTTCATCCTCAGAGGTATCCAGACACTGAGCTTCCTCTGACAATCACCTCTTTAGTTCCTGTTCCTCAGTGGGTTGACAACTCTTGTACCCTGGTGATGATGTCTGTTAGTGTTATCGAGTAAGCTCAGTTAGCCCTTTCTAGTCTTTTTCTAGCACCTTTTCCTAGGTCATCCTACCCAGATGATGCCCTTTCTGCTTCAGCGCTTGTTCCTTGGTCAACCTCCCCAGTTGACATCCTCGCTGCACCAGCGATTGCTCCAGAGTTTGACACTGCTCCAGTTCCAGAGTCAGCCCTCTTGGCAGATGCTTGCCAGCTCCAGGGTCAGCAGTGTCAACATCTGCTGCCTGCCTGCCTGCCCTCCTGGTTGCCATCAGTCACTTCATGCTTCCCCTACCAGGCCTCCAGCCTGTCCATCTGATGGGTTCTGGCTTTGATGCTGTCCTGCTGAATGGCTTTGGTACCTGCAGCGTCATCACCCTTTTGTGGTTCACTGCTTCCTACTACTCCAACCACTTAGTCGCCTTCCTGAGATTCATCTCTCCTCTGTGCTCCATCCGAGGTGTTCAGCCCTGTAGTGCTCCAGCTACCCAGTTATCTGCCGGAGGTTGATAGATAGATATTTCGCTGGGGAGTGTGTAGAGACCAAATTAGACCTAATAGGTGAATACTGGTTTTAATCAGCTGCACAGTAATAAATGAATGTTAATATTGTTAATAGTTACATTCAGCAGGTATGTGCTTCATGTGTAACTAGAAGAAGTTTTCTGTTCAAACTTTAAGCGGAATAATATGTGATTGTTGTGTTTACAGCTTGTCTCTCTGGCGCTAAGCTAGATAAAAATGCTTAGTTGAGAAAGCTACTTTATTCAAGTGATTTAATATGTTTAAAGTCTGAACTTGACAGCCATTTTGCTTGCTATGTACTTAGCCAGGGAATAAGCAGTAAAGGAAAAATCAGTTTAATCCCAACTGTGGTGCCGTGCTGTAGAGTCTTATTAATATATAATATTACTGGATTACTGGGTCTACAGGCAGCTTAGTTTGTTTGCCCAGAATGGGGTGATCATCCATGACAAGCAGGTGTATCTGCCAGTCTCCAGCTTGCTACAGCATTAACAAGATCCTCACTTTGGAGCCAAACATAGAACATCAGAAACAGCAGAGTGAGCTGCCGATTAAAACTGATATGCATCCACACAACTCTGGCCACTCCATGTGAGTAAGATGCTCATTGTGTACAGAACATAAAATTATATGTTATGAAAGGTCTTGTCTCAGTTGCACAAAGGCCAAACTGCATTAAAAAGCAAAAGGTGTATTTAAAGGCAGTAAGGTTTGTACATCAAAGTGTCCCAATAGAAATGGTAAATTGGACAAAATGCAGGGGATAGAAGAGAGACTGAAAGTTGAATGGAAGGTTTTTTAGCATCCTACTAATGGCCAGGTGAGATTTCTATTCTTTTTTCTTCCCATGTGCTGACATTTGTTCTTGTGCTTACCAGCATGCCACTAGTTCAATTCACCACTGGTTCAGCTCTCTTGTATTATGGATACAGTACAAAAGTTGTATTCAATAGATGTAGTATGCAGTGATTTAAACTGCCTACACATGATCTCTGTACGGTCTGCAGTTTAATGTATTTGAGCCCTCTCATAGCCCTGTATCAGCACTTGGTATTACCTTCAGTGTGTCAGTGAAAAGCCTTCTTCCTGGCGCCATCAAAGGAGGGCTAGGACTTCTGAATCCTGCCTGTCAAAATCAAATGGACGCTTTGGGAACAGTGTCATTCATCTCAGTTCAGTCAATAGCTGGCAGCTCTGTCCCTCCATTGATTATCAACTGCGAGGGAGGTGAAGAGGGACGACAGGCGGGCCTTTTGTTCCCTCTCCTGAAGGAAAACTGCCAGCAAAATAACTCGCCACAATTAAAATCTCAATACATCAGCTGGAGTTTACTTTATGGTGGAGCCCAGCTGTTATCTAAAGCACTGAATGGATGAAAGGGAGATTGGAGAGACCCAAATGCATGGAAATGCTTATGGCACCAAAAAATTTATCTTGCTTAGTTTATGGCTTCTTCGATCTTTTTCAGCTTTGCTATGTGCATGAAAATGGTTTGTCTTTTCTCAATGAGACATTTTTAGTTTTTATTTTATTTATACACAGTAATAGCGATTGCACTGTGAAAAAACTTGTAATTCAACATCTAGAGAGAAACTGTTCACCTAAGTGGAGCCATCGTACCAAGGTTGAGTTCAGGGTTAGAGGTTAAAGACAGCTCAGTGTCAAAGGCCAACACAAAGGTTTGTGCAGTTTTTGCACTTTGACCCCACAGACGGTTGCTCATCCCTGAATTAAGTTTCCATGACAAAGCAGGGAGCCAAGTGAACAAGGTTAGAGCCTGGAGACATAGACTTTAGCTCGCTCTGTCAACTTCCATAGCCTCCTGCAGAATGAATAAGCTAACAAGTTGTCATAACATTAACAAGTGAATATCTGGAGATATGGAGTCCAAGTGCATTGCCCCAGTTTGCCAGTGTATTCCAGCTATCCCAACAATGTGATGTGAACACAAATAGTTTGTGACAACAAACAGAAATACACAGTCCAGGCTGCTGGGTTTTTTTCTACAGGAACTTTTGTGACTATGTGAATGTAAAAATTCAATCACTGAAAAACAACCACTGAATACCTCCACAGCGATGAGCAACAGAAAAATGGGCCTGAGAAGGAGGTCAGATTTCACCATGCATTCATCCAGCAAGGCACCGTCTCTGTGTTTAATGTGAGCAGTATACAGAAAAAGGAACTTTAATGGATAGATGCAGCAAGTAATTCAGGCACTGCATGGAATATAATAAGGGACAGAATTCAGAGAAACCAATCTGTTTCCTCCACAGTGGCTTTTGTTCTTTGATGGAGCTACACTGCCCTCTAATAGGTCTGAGAGGTATTGCAGCAAAGGTATGGCTTTGAAAATGTCCTATTTTGTCTTTACTAAAAATGTAGATACAAAAAAGCCTCAGTGTGTAAGCACCATTCACTGGTAAATGTCTCTGTCTCAATAGAGGCATGTTGTGAAAAGGTAAACTTGAAGGTCTGCCACACAACTCAGCTCTAAAATATGCCAGAGGGGAAGCCAAGAAAACCAAATGTGAATTGATCTCTCTAATCTACATGATGAATGAGGAACGTCAGGCGTTCTTTCTGCAATGCCAGGTCTCGCTCTGCAGTATCGCTCATTGTTTTTTCTGCAGAGGATTAAAGTTTAGTAGTCGATATGACTTTTACCATTAAGTGAGGGTATGTTATTGCACAGGTCAGAACTGTGTTTACATGGAAGATGTGTTCCTCTAGCATCTCACTGGATTTATCAATACACACAGAATAATGAATGCTAGTGACGTTAAACATTTTCACCCCTCATTTATGCATTCCACTGTGTCTTTTCATTATTTTGTATGGAACATCCAATGCCACACATGTGCATTGTGTTTGCAGCTGCTTTATTATCTGCTTGATGAGTGGTTACCAAACCTTTTAAAACGATATACATTCCAATCTGAAACAGAACTTTAGATACGTGAATGTCAGAACTACATTCTCTTTACTGGAAGATCACTTGCTGATTACTCTTGCCACCTATTCTGAGAAATTCACAGTGTTCATATCAAAACAGGCCAAACACAGAATGAGGTTTGTTTACAGCAACATGTTGAAATAAAATTCTTGCACCACTTTTCCTCTCCAGTCCACACACTGTCTAGACAACTGGTGAAACACAGCAGATGGTAATATCTGTAAACTTCACCTCAGATGTCGCACCATTGGTGGATCTCATTATATGTGGGCTTCGTGCATTGCTGTTAATGCTCCATGGCGTTTATCTCTTTGTCATTGTTACAGCTACACTGGGATACAGATTGTGCCACTGCACTTGTAAAATGTAAAATGTTTTTGTTCATCATGCCTATATTTATGATATCACTTTGTGTGCCACCCAACAGCACATACTCAGTTAAACTAAAATGTAAAATATCACTGGGAGGTTAACATTTGCAACATTTTACCAAGAGGCACTAATACCAGCGTGATGAACTGAGGCAAATATCACAATAGTCATGATTGTTCTATGTTCTACGTGAATATTTTTTAATATTTTTAGTCGTTATATGAATTATGCAAATATATTAAAAACTACATCCTTATAAGACCACTAAGAACTGGGCTTGTACTGTAAGTGAGCAGTATAATGTTACAAAGATTAAAATAATCATTATGTAAAATTGTTTGGAAATATAACAGGTTTCCCATCTGTTTATTTATTGTATTCTTATGAACATAATACCTCAGGATTAATTAATACAAATGTCCATGAACACTGAAGGATGAACTGATTGGATTTGGTGGTCAAAGGTCTCACATCTAAGCCATTCTTGATGGGAGAGAATTATATTACATCTGGCGTAAACGTCCTCTTGACT
>OMLM01000731.1:83655-101662 GCA_900302695.1 Helostoma temminkii | reverse complement strand
GATATACTTGCATGTAAACTGGAAAACTTAAGATTTGTGGTTCTTTTAATTTTTCTGGGGACGACTGCATGTAACTATCTGGCACCTCCATTTTGTCAAATATCTGACAAGTTTTATTACATAATGTTAAGTGTTAAGAACTCCCAGAGGAACACTTTGATAGCAGCAAATGTAAAAGTGATCTGGTTTAATAATTGTTTTTGAAGACCAGTAATGCTATTAGTTTCATTTTTGTACTGACAAGTTAGCACAAAGTAAATTAGTTAATGCCACATGTAATTTTAAAAATAATAATTTGATAATATAATAATAAACTACTGAAATGGAAAACCTTTATAACTTGTAAGTTGGATAGCTTGTTAGAACCAAGGAAAGTGTGTGTTGAAGTGGCAGCGGTTGATCTGTTTAGTCTCTATACTGTAATAGGAGGCTTGATGAGTATATAAGCAAGGCTGCAATATTGATTTTGTGATTCCAACAGAGCAAAAGCAATCAAAAGGTGTCCTTTTACCTTGTCAGATGTCACATAAACTGAGTACCTTTTCTCATACAGTTTGTCTTTCCTTCCCAAGAGGTAATGTCACAGAGAATGATCTTTTAACGTTGATCAATTCTGCCACCTGACACCATCATGAGAACAATTAACTCCTGTTCCAGCTTTGGAAGGAGACATGAGGGGAAAGCTAGTTCTGTGTACAGACAGGCTTTGTTCTGAGTGCTGGTTTGTGTGCCAAAATATCCAAACTCAGTCCTGATCTGCAGCCCTGTGTGTAATGTGTCTGGCACTGTTATCAAGTGGACTCCAGATTTTTATCCACCTCACTAGATTGGCTTTCAAACTTCTTTGGGAGCTCTTTTGTTTTCTGACCCACAATAATTTCATGGACTGTTGTGCAGACTTATCAAGCAAAATCTACCCTGTTTTCAAGTTAATACTAACCTGTTAAGGTGCGTTATTCAGCTCACCACACATTGCAGACACCAGAGAAGGCTTTGGCAGGATGGACATGGCCATAATTTTGATATAAGCTTATACAGAATCACTTCCTGACCCAGTTTAATCCGGCTATGAGTCATCTTGGGGTTTCTACCCAAATGTATGTTTAATTTTGCATGCAGTTTCTGAGTACAATCAATTGTCTGTGGTACGTGAATGATTATTTTATATTGCACACAAGTGATAATACTAGACAGCAAGAAAATAAGTGCCTTCAGACATTCCTCAGGGGTGTGTTAATAAGAGAAAAACAAAGGAAATTACAGAATAGTAGGCAGAGGGACGTGTATTTATAGTATGATGAAGTACACAAATGTATCCAAGCATTCACACACCATTATTTCCTAATACTCTCTTTTTTCTGAGCTTGGCAGGACACATTTCCCCTCTGCATGGCATCTTCGCATAATCATCTTATGGTGTCCGATTCTCTCTCATGCACATTGCAGCAACGTGTGTGCAGAGTGGTCTGCAAGATAGCACAACCACAACTGATGGAAAGACAAAATGAGAGAGAGAGGGTGAGCTTACTCATCCAGGCCATCTCTGCCAAGACAAAACAAATCCGGAGAGTGAAAATCATCTTATCAGAGCGACAGCAGACAAATAAAGAGAGACTGTCAAGAAATTATCGCGTTGGTATTCAAGCCATGACTTGCTGTGTCTTGTCACAATAAAACAGAGGGAATGCAAGCGGAGGCTGAGAGAGTGCGAGGCAGAGAGAGTGTGGGAGAGAGAGCTGTTGATCTGTTTAGCCTGCTTGCTTCATGCCACTGCAGTGCATCTCCTCTGAAATGGCTGTTTTTGAAATCAGCTTTATAGAGTAGAAGACACTACGGAGCACTGCGCGCACAGGCATGCCTGTCAGACCCAGGATGAATTGTGATTGCTTACATACACAACTACACACCAAACATTAATTACACACGGTGGTCACTTTCCAAAAATACAAAAAAAGCAGTGCACAGACAGGTGGAGAGCTGTACTGACAGACCAAGGGCAAGAAGAACAGAAGACAAAGAGCGGGAGACAGCTGGAAAAAAACGAGGTCCAGGCTATATGTAGTTTAAGATATAAGAACACTTTATTTTGCTTTGTAGAAAAAATGAGTGCAGCGGAAAGATTGTGTACAGCTGAAGAGAGTGTTGCTTGCAATTTTAATGCAAAGCACGGCTCCACTGCAACCTGTCTGAGACAGCAGGGACTCTCTCAAGTGGCGCTGACAGGAACCGTCTGTGAACCTGCCTGTGGATCATCGTAAACCCTGCACCTGCTCATGACTGTATCAAGGTGTCCCACCGCTTTATAAGCACATTAGCATAGGCTACGGCTCAACACGTGTTGAATATATGCACCATTATGAACCATAATTTATCAAGTGTCTTAGGGTATTGACCATGTGCTCAGTGATGAGGCAGTAGAACATGATTATTGAATATAGATTAAACATGCATCTGCTTTTGTCCACACATCTAATTACTGATAAACATAGCGACAAATAATCACAGTAGCATTAATAACTTTAATTAAACTGGACTCGTTAAAACACAAGAAGTCTGGAGATGAAGGGCAAAGTAAGCAGGCCTGCCAAGCCAGAGACATCTTTGGATGAGGAATGTGCACACCCTATCACTTTTCTTTTTTTTTTTGATACTGACTTTTTGCTGCTTTTTGTTCTAATCGACTTTCATGGCAGAAGTGATTTGTAATTAATGGTGGTTTTGTAACTCATCTATATCCCTGAACCTTGACGAGACCGATCAATAGCTCTGCCTGTGGCCCTCTCTGTGTACTCGCTCTCTCTCACTGCAGCAGAATCCAGGGTTCACACATGCAATGACTCAAACTTTATTCTACTCAAATGTAATGTATATGACATACAATAGCAGTGTTATTTGGGGTTATGTTTTGCTATAAACAAGAAAATTGCCTGTAATTGAACTTCCAGTGGGTTTTGACACCGTTAAACTTTGGCTTGCAGTGGCGTGGGGACATTTTTTGAGAAAGCCAAGTGACTTCAAATTTGCAGTATGTCGCTGCATGTACAGCATATGTAATGTCGCCAGATGAGCTATACGGTGACTGTCACAAGCACACACACCAGCCAACTTATTGTGGGCTTTAATGCCTTATTATGAGATAAGATAACTTGCCACATAACCTGCTGCTGAAAGCACTTATTCAATAAATGTGTAAAAGAAGCAATCATTCAAATATTTGCAAATTCAGTCAGGGTACATGTATCAAATACATGACATTGCATGACATGGTTGTCTATGCTTGACATACACGTATACATACTCATCATTATACAAATAAGACAAACAACCCAGACTTACACAGCTATGAACAATCTTCTTTGTGGAAACAACAACAATAAGACAATACAACAATATGCAGCTAAATTCAAAAGATGTATCAAAGATACAATTAACATTAGCACATCAGATACTCCACAAACAGCTATATGGACAGTTCAGTTATAGGAAAGCTTCAGAAAGAGAAGACTCACACCACCAAGGACCATTTTCCTGTCTTTCATGGTGGGGACGTGGACAATAACCACATTGTGGAATTTATCCCATTGGCCTTTAGTTCCTCCACAACAGAGTCAATGAATATGTATTATCATTTTCTTCAGGGAAACTTAAGCGCTACCAGATAGCCACTCTGAACAGATGTTAGGTTTCATTGTTAAAAGTCAGAATGCCTCCTTTTATCTTCTCTATACGCAGCTCTAGTTTTGGCGTTGTCCTGCCATAACATTTAATTTAACAGCAAGTTGTTGCTGTAGAGTCAGTTTAGTTTACCAACCTCCATAACACTTGATATTGCTAAAGTTACCACTGTAAACGGCTAACGTGACGTTGATCCCCTGCTGTGATCACATTGGTGTGGAAGCCAAAGTGCGAGTGGCTTCGCTTGGCATCCTTCTGACCAATCACAGTTTGGCAGTGGTATGGCAATAACCTCATCAGACACCCAGAGAGGCCAACTTCTTCCTGGCCTCCTCTGGGATGCGATATTAGTAAAAGGAGTGCAGTACTGTGTTTTACCACACATTCACCACTGAACATTTAGAGAGATGCTGTTTCACTCAGTATAATATATTCAGTTAAAAATGGGGAAAAGGTGATGTGGGGGGGCGTGACACCCAACTGATCCAGGGAGTGTTTTTATTAAAATGACTACTGCCGTACAGTTTGAAAAAAGAGGGGAAACTTATAGCTAAAGCTGCTTAAAGCTAACAGTGCAAGGCTACGTTAGCTGCCACTAGCAAAACACACTGGAATCTCCAGCCAAGCTGTCAGCAGGTGAGTTGGGTTTTGGGTGATATAGGTGCCAAGTTTTGAGAAGGTAGAGGAATAGAATAAAAAATAAATAGCTTATATTTCTGGTCCAGCTGCATTCATTTGTCCTATGTGAGTTTGATAATGTGTATTGCTAACTGAATGGAGAGTTATTTTAAAGATTATAACTATACATCTTAAATACTGACAACATGAACCAGATATTTGGTCTTTTGTCAAAACACAAAAATGTGCTTCCACCTTCCACCTGTCATCTTTCTTTGTTTCTTGACACGCAGAGATACTTACAGTTAAATCCCTCTGCTTATTGCACTGCTGCTCTTCGGTTCATGTGCTGTAGGTCCCCCTGCAGCTCACTCTCTGGGCTCGTAGTGAGCTCAGGTCTTTATTTGATTTTATGTCTCTTTCAGGCGGTTGTCTTTCAATCATTCCCTTTAGGGTCATACCCCAGAGTTGTTCACACTGCACCACAAAATTTATACTCCAGTAAAAAAAGAAGAAAATATCTAATCCAGAAAAAAGAAGAAATAAGACGGCAAGAAGAGAAGAACAGAGCAAAAGAAAGATTGGGGCTAATGGTAGGCACTAACCATATTTTTCCTGAAAGGTCACTTCACAGACGAATGGCAGTCCTGTGCTGTTCTGCTAATGTCCCCATCATAATAGGTCCTGATTTTCATCTTCACTTTCCTTTATTTTCAGAGTCACCCATTTATTTGGCACTGGGAAACGCTTCCCTTGCCTTGACAGAATGTCCCAAGCAAACAATGCAGGCAACACCAGTGTTAATACCAACTCTATCAGATAAGATTAAAAAAATGGAAACGAGCCGCCTTATACTCTAACACTTCAATCGCCGACATGAAATGTCTTGAATAGGTGTGCAGTGATGACACAGACAACTTAGAAAAGAAGGAATGTGACATGGCACGCAATCACCTTGTGTTAGGTCCAGGAGGAGTGGCACTGTATCAGTTACACACAAACAGAGAATGGCTGCGAAGGAGTCTAAAGATTGGGATGAGGTTGCTGTAAAAGCAATTTCCTCATGAGAGAAAGGTCTCATAAGTCTTGTGAGACAAAGCATCTGGTATGACTGGGAACAGATGGGAAAAACTGTATAAAATGCAGCGATGTCCTCATTCACTGCAATTGTGTTTTTGGTAACCTTTCTCTTGAAACTTTCTCTGATGTATTTCTCCTGTTTTTGAGGGACTTCACATTAATCACAGTTGACAGCCTGCAAGGCTTTCCTATCGACGGCAGTGTTTCAAATGTGGAGTGTGCCTGCGGGCATAACGTATTGCCCTGGCACTACTATATGCATCCAGTCATCCCATCCACAGCGAGCTTTCTTGGTCAGTGATTACTAATAAATATACATTCAGATACAATGTTGCTTTGTATTATTTGCTGAATATGAGTCTGCAGTGAAAAAACACATTTTGTGCAATGTTTGTGTCCCACAGTGCAATACTTTAAAACCCTGACAGATTCAGCTTATTCTTCAGCATCAAAGAGAAAATTTCCAGCTCCAGGAGTTCAGCTCTGCTATTATGTCCAAACATGGGAATGGTTGGCCTGGCTCAGGCATGACTCGCTGATTTCCAAAAATGGTTGTAGCAGATGAAATGCAGGACTAGAGCCAGGGACAAGCCTCTCAGGCACTCATCTTTATGCCTTGTCTTTCTCTCTCCCTCGCCTTCTCTTACTCACTCTTTCTGGTCTGTTTTTGTTGCAAAACCTCACACAAACCTGTAACACTAACCCTCCACTGTTTGTTGTCATTTCTGTGTCTTTGAACATATAATAAATATTAATGACTTTAAAATCCATGTTTTGAAATCCCATTGCCTTCCATTGCTCCTTAATGATATATTTGCATTTTTATTAAAACTGTAAAGATGTTTACATTCACTCAATAACTATTAGATATGTACACTACAAGTCAAAAGTCTGATTTGTCTGATCAATTAATGTTTTGTCTGTTTAGATGAAGCATGATGTGAGCTCTACAGCGGCATATCCGAGGTGTACCATGGTGTAAAATAAAATGTTAATATGACAATATTGATTAATGCAGCTTTAAAAATTCAGCAAAGCCTAACATTTAAAAATGAGTGCACTTACATGAGGCCCGACGCGGTATTGTGTATTCTCTGCAAAATTTTGCCAAGTCCTAAAATAGAGGAATGCTTTTTTTAAGTGTAGATAAATAATTTAAAGGTTTGGGCTGTCGAGATTTCAGAGGTCTGGAAGAAATACATGAAAATGCAAAACAAATGGGTAATGAACTCTTGAACATGTGAGGGTGAAGGGAGAGGGGGTGGGAAAGGACGTGAGAGCAGGGAGGGAGCTGCTGAGTGGGACAAGCAGATTGGAGTCTGTGTGCTGCTGCACTGTCAGATCAAAATGCCTTTCTGGGCATCAAAGACACCTGCAGCAGCAGTGTCTCCAGTGATAAAGATGCCACTCTCCCTGCTTACCCCCTCCGATTTTAATTACAAATATTTATAAGCAGCTTAACTGTATGGACAGGGGGTTTTTCTTTACCAGGCGAGGGTGTGGGAGTATGGGGATATCAACCCAGCTGTTGGATACGATAAGATTATTTACCTTTTTTTTTTTTTTGTTATTTTGTTTATTTCTTGTTAATTATTCATACCCCCGCATGATCATGAACTCCACTTTCTCCTCCTCAATATGTTAAATGGGGGATAACATAAATAAGTCAAAATAATAATGAATAAATAAATTATACATTCCCAGCAAAAAAAAAAAGCTAAAGGGTGAACTTGTCTGCCTGAAAATTAGACACTTGTCTTACGAGTGTGAGACTGAGAGAAGGCTTCACTTGTCGATTCCTTAGCATTTAAACTTCTTTATTAACCAACTGTCTTCTCATAACTGAATACCTATTGTCAAATAGGTTTAATTTCACCAAAGGTTCGAGACCATATTGGCATAAAGTTAGAGAGAGAGAGTGGGAGGTAGAAAGAAAAAGTTGAGCAAACTCATCTTACTTTAACCTCCATGGTACCATGGTACATTATAATCCTAGAGAACTGTGGAAGTCACCTTGAATGAGGAGGATGTAAAAGGCAGACAGATAGAATGAGTGTGTGAGAGTAGGAGATAGAGAGAACACAGGTGTTTTTCTGTTTTCAGTGCACTTCAGAAATGTTGGAAAGCAAAAATATACTGTCTTCCAGTGAATCAGGCTGAGGGCTGCTGAAGGAAAGCATTTATCTTATTTGGTTCAGATTTCTTCTTCCTAAGCACTTCCTCAAACTGAGTGGAAAGTTTCCGCGAGGTGCTGTTCAGAATGTCAATAACTCAGCACCTTCTGTGATTGTCTGTTTTTTTAATCAGTTCATGGATGTCAAGAAGAGTATGGTGGCCAAGCCATCAGCTAATGGGAATCCTAATGAAGAGCGTGAACACCAATCTAAATAGCGACAGGAAGGTACTGGAGCGCTGAGTGGTGATATGAAGATGGTTTACTTATGTCCCAGTGTTTGGATCATCAAATAGGAGCACAGTAGGGTTTATTTTGTTTTCAAATCAGAGGTAGACAGTAATTACATTTAGTCTCATTAGTTGTTCCCCCTTGACTCTGTGAGGTCATCAACGTAATGTATGTGGACCTTTCTGTTTAGGCGAAAATGGATTTGTGCTGCATTAGCTGATGAGGCAGGTAAATTACATTATGTCTGCCAATGTGATCTTAATGTCAGTGATTCTGGGATGGATCAGCCTTGTGGAGTCTCAGACTTGTTAGTGTGTGCCATATCACCACTCTGTCTCTCTCTCTGCGATGACACATAGTAAAAAGCCATAGGCTGCTTGTCCTTAAAATCTTTGAAGAGTCATTCAGTGATTTCTTTTCAATTCTGACTTCAATTTACACCAAACAAGACTACAGATGAGGTATTACAAGGCTAAAGAAATGACGGTCAGTGAATGACTTTGTAAAGCACAAGGCTGAATGAGTGGAACAAAAGGGGAAAAAGTCTTTTTGAAATAAAATGAAAAAGATGAAATCATCAACAGTCTGTGGGCTGTTGGAACCTTACTGTGTCCTCTTGCTACCGCTCTGTAAAAATAGATTAAGGTTTTAAACTAATCATTTTGTTTAACTCCAAACAGCAAATAAATATACCAAAATAATTCATATATAGTCATGCAACCATATGCGCTGTCTTGAACTCTTCTGTTGGAAAAGGATCAACTACTTTTAAGTAAGCCGACTAACAGAGGCAACTAATGGTTTTTATTATTTGGCCTGACATTTATCAAAACACTAATCACGGCCACATCCATCTGAGCCGAGCATTAGGGGTAATTTTGGGTTGAGCATTTATGCAGACATTTGAAGATGATTCATGAGTGTGTGACTCTGCACTGAAAGTCCAAATGACGTGAAGGTCAAGTCAAGTTTTCTTTTTCTTATTTTTATTTCCTTTGGCCACCAAAATTAGCTAATGCATGGAAGACACATATTTAGTATATTTATCATATGCACACAGCAAACAACTAAAATCCCCCAAATGTGATGAGAAGGTGTAAAATACATCATATACATATTGAAATAAAAAGTCATTTTGCAGAAATGACTGTAATCACTGTTTCGTTTGGCCCATTAATTTGCATACTATTTTGCATGAGGTGGCTTTATTTTACTGTTCAGCTGCACGTTGCATTCTAAATCACTAAAAAGCTTAATGTTTTTTAATTCTTAAAAGCAACTAGTAACTACAGCTGTGACATAAATGTGATAGAGTAAAAAGTTAAATGTAACATGACATCAGAATACTGTAAACAGTATTTAGTTATGTCCCAACACATGCATTCAATAATTCAATAAGTTATGTTTCACCAGACTGGGTATTTCAAGTCTGTCAAGAAAGCAGCAATGTAGTTGATTTATTCTCAAAAAATCTGAGATATTAGTAAGTTTAGTGTTCTCCCTGGAAAACGATTATGTGGTTGATATTTCCTTCTGTTTTGTATTATTATTTCAGGAGAAAATACATCAAGGAGAGCAAAACTAGGCCAGCAAAAATAGTCTCATTATTTAGCCACAACCTAACATTATAATGATACAAGACCTGACCAGAGACTTTTTTTAGACCCTCATGACAAGAATTACAATTAAAATAGCTAAAGTGGAAGTGAATAGGTTTGAACTCATCTGCAACCTGCAGAGGTTGGTATCAGGAAAATATTCACTTCCACTGAACAAGTTTAAAAAACTATCTACCACTAAAGACAGGTAATACTTTGTATAACTGTGGGAAACTGTCAGGTATAAGACTGAGACCCTGAAGGGGTTACGATTGGTCCTGAAGCTTTCAGCCAACGGTTTTCTGAACAAAATGTATCAACTGAAGCCAAACCAATGAAACCTGCTGTTTGGGAAAAAGCTAATTCCAGTAGAAAATGGGACATGTAGCCTCGGGTCCTTCTACAGTTCTTGAACACAGGATGAGAAGTAAAAAAAAAACAGTGTAATTCACTCAGAGGTTGACAAGTAAAAGACAAGTAAATACACACCAGACAAGATTTTACTAGTTATTGGTAAAACTGTGACAACAACCACACAATAGCACAGGTCCTCATGAGGCTAACATGCATGGGCACAAAATCAAAACTGGTAACCTTTGGCAGAATACAGTCACAGTGGAATAGAAATACAGTAACGCTGTGAAATTGCATTTTGCAGCTACTCTGTACAGTCACGGCCCTACTTAAAGCTCTGTGCCTTGCTCAGTGCAGTATAAGGGCTTAACAAATCTGCAAGACCAGAAACTCTGAACCATTTGTGATGCTTTTGTAAAAGTTCAATATATTCCTGTTACACAAGTAATCCGAGGAAGAACAAATAGAAATACACAATTTTGCACACTTAAGACTATTTTTTAATGGCAAAGTTTTCATTTTCAGTTTAATTTATTCGGATGAACCAGATTGTTAAACTGCTGCTTTTTGATGAAAAATACAGCATTAACTGTGTGATCAATAAATAGTTTGTTGATCACACAACAAACACGTTGAATTTGCTGGAAATGAGTAGAGGCTGTCCGTGTCCAAATTTTCTACTTGATTCTGTGGTTATGTCAATAAAAAAATTGCTAGGCAAATAAATAAAAATAATAATTACAATATCAATACAATTTCAAACTAAGTTTTTCTGCAGCTCCAATTCCAAAAAAGTTAATAAAATGTTATTAACAACAGAAGACAGAAGCACATCAAATGTGTAAACTGATAAAAATGTACCATTTTAAGAAAAAAATTAAGTAATTTGGAAATTGATGGTAGTAACATGTCTCAAAAAAGTTGGGGCAGCAGGTTTGTTCCGTTATTAAAGTTTTTTTTTCCTCTGTTGCCTAGTACTTGCTCAAATGGGATTTTTTTCTATGTAATTCCATACAGTTCTGTAAGGTCTTAAACCTTACACTGTAAAGTGCTTTGAGATTTCTTTTGCTGTGAATTGGGGCTATATAAATAAACTGAATAAAACTGAATTGATGAGCTGGAGGAACATTTTGAAACTAATTAGGTTAATTGGCAGCAGGTAGTAACACGTTCTTATGTTAGCTGGTTATCAAAGATAAAGAAGCCTTTTTTGTCTTCTTTTATCTTCTCAACTTTTATGATTTTTAGCTAGATGGATAACTCCTTCCCAATTTGATCCACTGCACATGCTACTTAATTTATCACACAATGTACTGTATTTGAAAAGCACAAATGACAACAAGAAGAGGAAGAGACAACCACAAACCCATATAGCCTGAATAAATCCCTTTTTGACAAACATGGCCAACATGCTTCCTGCTGTTTTAGGGTATCTCTCTGTTACCTGTAACCATCACCATTATGTTCCTTAAGTGTTGTAGATATATCACCAATTTATTCTAATGAAATGGTGTAAATAAGTATCAAATTATTTTAGTCATAAAAACAATTTCTCATATTGCTTTAATATTATATAAATGTTTTACCATAGGCCTGCATTAGTCTAAACTATGCATTAAAATAATATAACTATGAAAAGGTATCTGTGTCCATATGATTCAAGTCGGGATTGTGGGTACAATACCTCTACACATCACATATACTTAGATTACAGAACATGAACATTTTCTGTAAATATAACAGCACAGTAAATACCTCTAATTAATGTGTGACTCTTATAGAACCTTTTGAAGTTATGTAACACTGACACTATTTGTGCCTCCCACAGATGAACAACAATAAGATAATTATACAGATGTCACTTCTCACCCACTTACATGCTATGTTTTGAAAGATTGCTGTCATCACATATAACATAATTGGTGACAATATGTTCCCAAAATTATGAACTAGAATTGACAGTGATTCATAACGACGATAAGACAGCTGTGTCATATTGACAACAAAGCTAGGAGGTCTGACCACAACCTGCTGAGTGTAACACACAACTTGATCACACAGCTTAGTGCCTGTTCAGACACACATCTGGCACCGTGTGTGTGTGTGTGTGAGGAGGCAACGCCGTTTAGAATGAGAGTACTTTGATAAAGGGATGTAAACAAACCATGTGTGTTGTAAAACTACTTGTGCTATCTGCTTAAAGAATGAGAAAAATAAAGAGACACAGAGCTTAGAAAAGATAAATGGACTAGTACACATGCACTGGGTGGGTTATTATACGTCTTTGGAGTGCTTTCTGGATTCAGCAATACTAATGATGTCTCAAACTGGCTTTGCTGAGGAAAATCTTCATCGTTGTTTCACCCCGGACTGCAGGTCGATGTGTGGCAGAAAGTGAACAAAAATGAGTAGAAATTCTATTTTTCTTTCAAGTATTCTGTTCCTTTTCAATCTTCAGCCAGAAGAGGAAACTAGCTAGTGCACACAGGAGGCCCATAATATGGTTTCAGTGTCTGGGCCCCTGTGGTATAGTACCCTCAGGTGGAAAACCTCTCAGACTGTGTTGGCACATCACTGCTCCAATTATCAACAGCAGGAGTGCCCTTTCACTTCTATTACACCTTTCTTCCTTTTCTTCTTTCTGCGTCTTTCTTCTGCTTTGCCTGTGCTCTCATCTCTGCCACTGGCTCCTTCACCTCTACTCACCCTCAGCACTTTTCTTCTAATCTTCTGTCTCAACAATCATACCTTTTTTTTGCCCACTCACCACTGCGTTGTACTGCACTGAATGTCTGCCACTCACACAAAGGAATTGCTTCTTACTCTGGCCCAGCCAGGATTTGTCCAAGAAATGAAATGAGAGCATATTGGACTGTGAAGATGATCACACTGGCAAAGATCTGATGATTCAACACAAAGTCACTGAAACACTACAATCCACATGGGGACTACCACATTTATGGATTTAAGGGAGTCTGTAATCAGAAGACCAGTCTTACTGATTTCCTTCCCCAACTTTCAGATCACAAGTCTCTTCCTTTTCGTTTCTCTTTCTTTGTCATTGATTATTCCTTTTTCTGTACGCTTTTATTACACTTACTTTTAATTCAATCTGACATCTTTAACTTTTACCATTTTTAGAGGTTCTTTAGACATTCATCACTGCTGGAACTTTCTATTTCAATTTTATTTAATTCATCATTTTGTAACATGGGCTCTTTGTAAATTGCCTGGTAAAACACGGCAAATTGGTGAACGTTACATAATATTTTTTAGATAATTGGCAAGTTAGAAATTAGAAATAATTCATGATTACATTTACTTATATTAAAGATTTAATGTTATCAGTGGTACAATTTCTAAACAGTTGCACTGAAGATCTCACATGTCAGTGAGCAAGATCTTGCAATGATACATTGAATGTGACATTTTTTTCCTAATAGCAGATGGAAACCCAGGTAATGCACTGTTTGGCAGCTTACAAATCGGGCATCTTTCTCACATTTTCCACTCCACCAAATCAGGTAGAATGATCACCGGTCATATTTGTAGGAAATACCTGCAGATTCAAGTGACTGATTTGCTGAAGCATCCCAAGGTATGAGAGCAGCCCAGAATTACTTCCAGATGCCTGTGACATTTGTTTCTATAACCATTTTGAAGTGCAATTATGAAAAGACAGCCAGTCACTGAAGTAGAATTTGAGGACCCTCAGAATATGCTTCATATTTTTGATAATGTTAAACTGAATAGGGCTATGCCTACTGATTTTAAAAGCTCATAGCATAAACATGTTATTAAAGAAAAATGTTTTCTTATCGTCTTTCTTTCTGAGATTTAGATGAGAAGATAAATATCACGTTCTAACTGCATGTGAGAGCCAGGAGGCTGTTAGCTTAGCATGAAGACCAGAGGCAGAGGGAAACCGCAAAGCTGGATTAGTTCAAAGTTCAAAACTATGCTAACCAGCATCTCTAAAGCTCAGTAATTAACATTCTATGTCTGGCTGTTTTAATCTGTGCACAAAGAGAAATGTAAAAAAAATAAGCACAATTCTTGTATCTACAAATCAGCTCCTGGCACAAGCTGTTATCAAGCTTTTCATCACAATTTCTGCATGAAATAGAAAGTTATCCAGGTGAGACCTCTTAGACTGGATAGGCTCTTCTCTTCTATTCTTTCTCTGCATAATGTCTAGGCTTGATTCTTGGGCCTCAATGCTAACAGTTTAGCGGCCAATGATGAATGATGAGTTTGTGGAGATACGTAATGTTGTTTCTAGAGGATGTGTGTAATTTGTGGTGTCTGTTTGATGAAGAGGTGGTAGTAATGATAGCAGCTAAGCTTGTGTTGCACTGCAGTCTGTCTGGTGTGTGGCTGCAGTGGGGTTCTGCAGTGACAGCTCTTCTGTTTGTTTGAAATGAAAGTTTTTAGTGTCACCAGGTAGCAGAGTTGCAGCCCATACGACAAATGAAGACCACGCTAAAACAGCAGAAGGTCTCTATGTATCCCAGAAACATGAAGTGGATTAGGTACAGGTATAGGTAGTTGGCTTGCTTCTTCCAAGAGTGAGCAGGCAGCAAGAGAGGAATCTAAGAGAAGCAGGTAGTTGATTGGAGATTTTAAAATAAAACAGGAAGTTAAGATTGTGACACAAGATGCTTCAAAGGTCCAGTGTCAGGCAAATACATTTTGCTAAAGAAAACTTTTCTTCAGTTGGTATTGTTAAACAAACACAATTTATCATTTTAGTACCAAATGACTGCATGCTGAGAGCAGTGAGTGATAAAATAATGAACTCCTTATAGCTGCAGAACTAAAAGACATGATTCATCATTTTGGTGATCCTACTATATTTCTCTTTACTTGCCCGCAGGGGAGACTTTGTCTTCCCATTATAATTAGCATCAAGGCTCCCTCTGTCTAGAGGCCAGCCAGCAAGGGCACTCAGGGATAGTTGAGTCAATATGTCTTCTCTGCACTTTTAATACAGAAGTGCAGACTGACTGACAAGTCATTTCAACAGGGCTGGATTTCCAGTTTTCTATCCCTTCTTACAGTGCTGAGTCTTATGGAGGAAACTGACATAAGGCAGCTGTTTCAACTTCCCTTCAAAAGACATTTTTGAGGACTAAGGAAAAATTCCAAGTCTGAAGAAAAAACATGCGCCTTTTTCAGTCAGTGTAATGTGAGCTGGGAATATTACATTCAATTTTACAGTGGTTGCAGACAGGTAAAAATGGTTGATAACAGCTTCAAATAGATTATGGATTGTGGAATATTAAGCATGACAGTTTCACTGTTTTGTACAGACCAGCCTGGAATACTACTTCTCAAAAGCTTCAGCTCATGCTTGACAAATAGCAAAACTTATATTGTGTATTTTCATCCATTTAGTACAAAATTATTGAACTCTTAATTCAAAGGATACTGCATGCAAATCACATTTTTTGGGTGAATTTAAGCAACACAATGGTGTTCTTTCTAATGAAACTAAATTTGCTTTACAAAACTCCTTTAGAGGTACTACACTAGCAGTTACTGATTGCTGTCAAAGAACTGTCTGTACAGAATACAGGAACAAATGTCAGGATCAGACCAGATGTTTAACGTTCAAAGCAAATCACCCTGAAACTAGAGGTCTGCACGTGTCCTCTACATGTATATCCTGAAGAATCAAACCTAACCCTGGACCCTATATTGGATGTTAACAGAGGTGTCGCGAAAGGTCTAGAGCATGACCCTTGATAAGTCTGTATGGTATCCGGCCATGAGTTAATGTGTGTTTAGACAGAGGTACTGAACAGCCAGTATTTTGTCAAATTTCTGTATTAGTTGTAGCATGCATTTGATATGGGACTGTGAATGTAAGATTGCTGACTGTGGATGTTTTGGCTGTATGTTTTATCACAAGGAGCCACCACAGTTTTTTTGTTTTTGTTTTTTTTGTCTGTGTGTGTATGATTTCCATATCTAGGATATGGCAGTACCAACAGTAGTTTCAAGGCATTATTGAAAAGAATATATGCCTCTACAGGTGTGATCTGGTACAATGCCTAAGCCCTGCTTGGCTGCCACCTTTACATCAGATAATCACTCAAAAAGTTAGAAGTGATTGAAACCAAGCACTTTGCCCTTTAAAAGAAGAATGAGCATAAATCATGTTAGAAAAAGCAGTTCACACTTTTTTTAAGACTTGCAGACATGTTGCCAGACCCTGCAGTTTTCAACCATACACCATGTACTCTGTGCCCTTTTGATGCTGTGCTGGTAGGAATCCATATGCAACTGTGATGGTGATGTGATGGTCACATGCTCCCACTACTCAGTTTTGTACATCCTGCCACAGTGATGAACATGAGAGTATAATAAAAACAAATAACACAAACCAGCTGCTTCACTGGAGTTGAATAATGAGAAAGCACAGATACAAAGAATGCATTGGTGTAGCTGCATAAAGGTAACACAAGTGGAGCAACTCTTTCCCTCTGAAGGTTACCGAACGACAAGATTAAAGGAGTGTCAGTCTGCAGTATTAAATGGATAGCAATGAATGCATCTCTGCTAAGAAAATGAGGGAGCGACCAGAAAAGAAAATGAGAGGGTGTGCAAGGGATAGTGGAAGAGGAGGAACAATGGAGTGAAAAGTGAGAGAGATACTGGGGGAGTCTGGTGAGACATTTACGAGGAGACGACAGTGTGATGATGGGTGAAGTGGCAAGTGATGGATGAGACAGAGAGAGAGAGGGAAACAGAAAGAGAGACGGAGGACGGGGGAGAGCAATTGTACTGTTCTTGACACCTCCACAGAAAACACCTTGGCAAGCTGTCAATCAGACAGCTTCGCTTGATTGATTTTCTCCTCTTTTCAATCAGCATTTCACTTTGCGTCCCTCTCTTCTTTCAGAACACACCCTGATGCCAACGTTCTGCATTTTTTTTACGTCCTTTATGCTAGGCACCAGGACGAACGGAGACTGTCACATCAGAAGTCCAGAAACATCAAATTAAATTAAGTGAGAAATTAGTCTTTACAACTAATCTGTGCAAATTACTTTTTTTTTTACATACAGTATGGAAAATATTGTAACGCAACATTTGGAGGTGTAATCAAATACTTAAATAAGTCAATATCAAGTAGTGTAAAACCCCATATGAGTAGTCCATTCATTATCAAATAGATTCTTATCGGATGTTAATTTTTGGTAATTATTCAAAATAGTATATTGTTATGACGGGACTAACACCAAACTATAACTAGCTTAAAGCACTCTTAAAGGAGTAGTGTTGTTTGTCAGTTACCATATATCGCAGCTTTGATAATCTGATCCCCAAAACATACTGCAGAATATTACCACATTATAGTTTTGCTATGACAAGATAAATGGCAGTCACCCCATTTTATACCTATATATCACAAGCAGATCTGATGTACAGTGTGTGTTCATGTAGTTAGTGCATCCGCTTCACCAACACAAATAAACATACAGAAGAGTAAACTTATAAATCACAAGGGAAAAAACAATGAGCCGAGTAACCTTTTCATTCCAATCTAAAAGGTTAACAAGCAGCCAATAAAGCCTGGGGCAAAGCCACTAGTCTCATTTAGAGAGGAACAAACGCATGCAGTCTATAATGTATTCCTAAAGAAGCTAGAACGTCACAGCTGCCAATCTGTCTCTCAGTCACTCAAGAGACACAAATTGTTATAATGTGTCACAATAGTATTTCTGAGATTGGGGATTTTCTAAGAAATAATAGTCAATCATTGGATTTATGCAGAAAACAATGTCTGTCGCATCAGTGGGACTCTTCACCCCTGCTGGTCTCTGCTGCTTTAACACTTTTTCAGCTGATTCAGAAGGTGGGCAGAATTCCTGTGGTAAAAAGAAGTGAATGTGGACAGCAAGGGTGGGCCTGGGAAACATTGCCCATTGATTTTAATGCGGATGGATGAATAGATCAAATGCTTTTGCTTTTTCTCCTCAATTCCCTCAGTATCTGTGAAGGCCAAGGCCAATCAAACAGCCACCAATTGTTTTGGTTTTTCAGTGAAATAGTGGGCCAAATGGGATCAGGTTTTATATTAATCAGAGCGACAAATGGGTTAGGGCTTAGAGGAGACCTCTGACAGGGGAAATTTTACAGTTTTAAAGAGCAAACGGAAGGAAAAGCCAGGCAAAACATTAGGAACAAAAAGGAAGTTAAATAACTGTGCAGCATGTGACAGGTGCAAGTTTTAATGTAAGGTACAAACCACCACATAAAAAGATGCTCG
>OMLM01000731.1:15019-63828 GCA_900302695.1 Helostoma temminkii | reverse complement strand
CTGAACACATATTAACAAATCAAGTTTTGAGTGGAACTAAATGGCTGTTTGCATCTTGTTTGTTTCATGGAATATAATCATTTTCATTTTTAAGATTTTTTTTAATAGTGGTATTTTTCCATTTATGAACATTTATATTTTTTGTTTTGTCACATTGAGTTTGTTAATGTGCAGTGTTTTCTTGATATTTTAAGTCTGATACCATAGAGAGCACATGCACAGTGACTTTCTATGTGTTTTTTTTTCTCTCTTCAACCTTCAACCTGATAAAAATGTAATATCAGAGGTGTGTCTTGTTATGACAAGAAAGAATAGCACTATGTTTGTTTACCTGTTGGTGGAGAGTGAAATCATTCAGCAATTTTGTCATCATACTTTTCTTAGAGAAAAACTATGTGGCGAAGGAAAGTGAAACAAGGTCTCACTTTTGCTTTTGGATTTTCTATTTAAACTATTTTACAAGCCCTGAATAAAAACTAGACATCTGCAGGTTTGAATTTCATAGGGTATTATACAGGATATAGTGTAGCCTGCAGCAGACAAGAGTCTCGCAATAGCATGTTGTACTTTGGTATAACTGATATCCAGTGATACCATTGAAGTGACTCACTAAGCGCATTCAGGCAGCACACCTGCCAGAGAGCAGCAGTCACAGACTGTTAACCTCAAGATCTGGAAGTGTTTGTGAGTCAACGAAGCTTCACAAACGCTTTCACCGTCTGGCTTTGTCAAAGTTTGGCTACATAAAGAGTCCTTTAGCGCCAAATTAGTGCTTATAAGATTCACACCAAAGGGAGTTCAAACACTGCATCCTGCCCCTGTCTTCAAGGTAAGAAAATTAAAGATTGTGATTGTAAAATTAAGAATAAACAGCTCTTGTGATTTTGTTACTCCAAGGTCACTTTTACATTATATGTCACATCTTTGATGACTGAAAAATATATTGTCTTGTTGAATAATTCATTCATAATACATAATTCATACGAATTGCTGTTAAAGCTATTAAAGGTACATTATATTAGACAAGTACAAGTTGAGGTAATGATGTATCAATATATGCTACAGCATCGCCTTCAAAACTTAACACAATTTTGTGCTATTGTGCCATTTATTTAGTAATTTTCTTTTGCACAAATGCTAATGCAGAACAACCAATCAGTGACATAACCAAACATAACTTTATGCTTCTAAGAAATGATTACCAGAAAGCTACAGGCTCAATGTTGCAGCTCCTGGAAATGTTTTTCTTTGTTCCTGTCTCATGGTGATTCTGGTTCAAAGATAGAACGCTTAAATATAAGGGTTTAATAGTGGTGGAAAATAATGACATAATCAAACCAATGGGAGCGTTTTAAGGCTTTCATTTTATATAGTTGCTGATGTTTCATTTTGGAAATCAGCAAACAGCTGCACTACTTAGTGTTACCAAACAAAACCATCAAACACACAGTACACAGCCTATGGTGGTCTTAAGGTGTGTCAGTGATGATTTTCATCTTAGCTAAATGCATCCACCTTGATAAGCAGTAGTGGTGACAATAGTAGTTGTTGTTCAAGACTAATATTTGTGGTTGTATTTTTGAATGACCATGTGTCCCTGTTTATACATGTTGGGGTCTTCATTACACAGAATGATTATGTGGATTGTGGTCTTCCACGTGTTGCTGCAATAAACAGGAAGTAAAAGTTTAAACCCCCAAATGAAAACAAGCAACAGCTGACTGACACATTGTGTTTATGTGTTTGCGCTCTGTTTTGATGCAGGCAGCTGCCGGAAAATGACCCTGCAACCATTAACTCCAGTGAACTGTGCCAGCCTCCTACAGCCCGGATGCTCCCTGCTACAGCTGGATGGTGAAGCTCTCCTGTTTGGCCAGAAAGGCTGGCCTAAGCGCTCATGCCCAACAGGAGTATTTGGGGTTCGGTTTAAAAACAGTGAGATGAAATTAAGGGCTATTTCCTTTTCCAATGATTCCTGCTACCTCCCTCCACTACGTTGCCCTGCAGTTTGCCGCCTTGATCCCTATGACGGTTTTCCAGAGAGTTACCTCATCCACGGTGGCCGTACCCCAAATAATGAGATTTCATCAAGCCTTTATCTGTTGACCATGGACAGTCGTGGTTGCAATCGTAAACTGACCCTATGCTGCAAAGAGAAAGAGCTTGTGGGAGAGGTGCCCGGGGCCCGATACGGCCACACCATGAGTATGATTCAAAGCCGTGGGAAGACAGCGTGTGTATTATTTGGTGGTAGATCATACATGCCTGCGAGAGAGCGGACCACTGAGAGCTGGAACAGCGTCGTTGACTGCCCTCCTCAGGTGTTCCTCTTTGACCTCGAGTTTGGATGCTCCTCTGCTCACACTTTACCTGAACTCGTTGATGGACAGTCTTTCCATCTGGCTCTTGCCAGAGAAAACTGTGTCTACTTCATTGGAGGTCACTCACTCACCTCTGACTCCCGTCCACCTCGACTCTTTCGCCTTCGCGTTGAGCTTCTGCAGGGCAGTCCCTTGCTTTCCTGTGAAACCCTGGAAACTGGCATATCTATCTCTAGTGCCATTATCACCCGCACAGGTCCTGCTCATAGATACATTATCTTGGGTGGGTATCAGTCAGACTCTCAGAAGAGGATGGAGTGCAGTACTGTGATTCTGGATGAGAACGGGATCCAGTTTGAGACCTCAGAACCACCTAAGTGGACCCCAGATATCATTCATAGTCGCACTTGGTTTGGGGGTAGTGCAGGGGAGGGAAGCATCCTACTTGCTGTACCAACTGAGGGCAGGCCATCCCAACCAGAAGTACATTACTTCTATCAAGTCAACTTCCAGACAGAGGGACAAGGAAAAGAAGAAGACGGAACCCTCGGCTGCAGCCAGGAGTCCACAGACTATGAGAACTCTACTCCTCTTGAGGACTCTGAGGAGCTCTACTTTGGTCGTGAGCCTCATGAGCTGGAGGACAGCAGTGATGGAGAAGGGGATACATATAATGAAGAGGATGAGGAGGACGAATCACAGACAGGCTACTGGATCAAATGCTGTCTGGGCTGTCAGGTGGATCCCAACACATGGGAGCCGTATTACTCCACAGAGCTCCACCGACCAGCCATGATCTTCTGCTCCAGAGGAGAAGAGGGACACTGGGTCCACGCCCAGTGCATGGAGCTGACTGAGACCTTGCTGGTTAGACTTTCTCAGGGCAGCAAAAAGTACTTCTGTCTGGACCATGGAGGCCTGCCCTACCAGGAGATGACCCCAACTCGCCAGGTTTTACCCCTGAAACGTGTCCCCATGAAAGTTAAGGCCAGAAAAACTCCCATGACCATCAAGATGTCCCCTGCCAAAAAAAGCTTTTTCAGAAGACTTTTTGACTGAATCCAGTTTTAAATTTTGATGTGGATCACTAGTTCTCAACCCTGGTTTCTTAAAGCCCACTGTCCTGGTTGTTTTCCAACTATGCCTGCAACTATGTGTGCCTTACGGACCAGGGTTGATTACTGTGTAGAGAGCCCCTGTCAAGCATTATTTTCTTGTGTACATTTGTGGAGTAAATAATAAATGAAAGATGCCTTATATGTTGATAAATAAATCATACTGTACATCATTTGAGAAATAATATTCGTATTTTAGCAAATTTATATGTATATCTGGTTTCACCTTCTACCAAGTTTGACTCAGGGTGAAATTCTTTGTACAATTTATGAGTAATTGAAAAATACATGTGTACTTACAGGACAAGATGTGTGATAAACAACAAAAAGCCTTCAATTCTGTTATTATTTCTTGTGTATTTTCACAAAGCTTTGATGTGACAAAATGCCTTAATATTGTAGACTGTCATTGTTTCTGTTTTGTGTTTATGCCAAAAATGTTGTATTCATTAAGGTACTATGGGGAAATAAATGGTTGTTAACAATTAACATTTCATTTTAACTTTGGTTTACAAGGCCAAATATACCTAAATTGTCTAGATAAATGTAAACTGTTTAATCTGTAATATAATTAAAAATAAAAACTAAATAAAACAGTTTCCCAAATGTTTTAATCTTTTTTTCTAATTCGTGTCTATCTCAGAGGTTTTTATTTTGTGTTTTTACTAGCTCATTGTTGTTTTGTATTCACCACAGTAAAAAGAAGCATTGACTACTGCTGTCTCGCACCTGCCATCAGTACACATTGAAAACACAATCAAATATTAATTGTTTAATAAAACCAAAGCAGAGTATAAAGTAATATTTTGTCTTTATTTATTATTTGATAAAAAACACACAAAACAGTACAAATTCTTTCAATCTCAATGGAGGTAATTCAACAAATGAGTGGTAAATTGTGTGGATCAATGAAAATACAGTAGCAATACTCTATTGTAGCAAGTGTAAAAGTAGTGAAACTTCAGTGTAACACTGCACCAGTGTGCAAAATAAATCACCACTGAAAGTGTTCTTCAAATCCAGGAAGCAGTTTACCTGATATTTAGTGTAGCATGGAAAAATGAAAAAATACATGGTGAAAAGTGAACAAGTGGAGTTTTATGAATCATCCATCATCCATTACTTTGGAAATGCAATTCATTACTGCAAAAAACACGTACGAGACAAGCTGAAATATAATGAACCCAAAACGTGACGTTATTGTACAACTGTGACAACTATCCAATGAAATGTGAATATTTCAGCTGCCATGTGACATTATGACAGTAAAATCAAATCAAACATTCAATCACATAGGAAAACAAAATTGCTTGTCACAATTCAAAATGGTAAGGGCAGAAAAAGACAATATAATCAATCAATCAAACAAATAAAGTTGCCAACAAATCAGTTGATACTAGGTCTTTCTAGCTCTAGCTCATCCCTCTCCTCTGTCAACTGTGGCAATGAAAAAATATGAGCAGGGTCAGGTTATATACAGAACTTAAGAAAAACCCCTGCCTGCGATGTGCTATTAAGCTCTGTAATGGACCATACTGTATTTTATGATATCAACAAAAAGGTCAGTATATGCTTTATTTTATGTGAAGAGTTGAAATAAGTATCATCTATCCTCCACTGTGCAAAAACTAAGAGAGATAAAACTGGTTCAAAGTGACCTGGCATCTTCCTTGCCCCTCAGGGATCCCGCGATAAAGCACTAAAGTAATTTTTTTCAGAGGGAAGTCATGAAACAAAGAACATTCAGGTCTCTGTGATTACGTTTGCTCCAACTCAAATGATATATTAATACAGTGGCCACAAATGTGGTCTTTTTAACACAATTTCCCTCTATGACTTACAGCACTTTCATCTGTTTCCATAAATATCCTCTCTACATAAATTTATAAATGTGTCAGATCCTTGCAATACAATAAACTGCACCATATTTCACAGATGTAGAAGATAAAAAAAGAACTTTCCTGCTAAGGGCAAGAGAAAAGAAATCTATGTGTTACTTCTGTATTTCCCTGCTGTTTCTTCTCTTACACAACAAGGCCATGTTACCTTTCAACAAGAAGATAGTTCAAATATAGGTAAAGATTCATATTTTAAAATATGGTTTAAAAATGATATTTTTGATGAAGTTTGGAAATTACTCCATTCAAATGCAAGAAATAGGTTATTTAATAAAGTTGTCTTGTAAGAGACAACAATAAATGATTTAGTTTGTATTTTGCCTAATTAGCAAAACTAACCACAATAAAACATGAAACATTTTCAAAAATCTTGAAGCTAAGTGTCATGATTCTGTCTCCAGTTGTCATTTTAAATTTCAATCAATGGATATATGAGTGTAAATTAAGAACTTATAGCACCCTATTATTCATTGACAGATTAAACAACAAAAATCAAATCAATAAAATGTCATTACATAAATTCACGTCAAGAGAAAAATTAAAAATCAATAATTTCAAGAGACATATCCTCATCATCCTGTGTCACAACTGGGTCTATTGTAGCTTGCAAAGCTTTGGCAGAATCCTTGTGAGCCTCCATAAACTTCTGTAAGTACTTAGAGGTGTAGAGCCAGTGATGTTTCAGCACGTCCTCTAGCTCATAGGCCTTTGACTGACGCGCGTTCATTTTCCGGAATCGCCTGAAGAGTTTGTTTGCCGACTCATTCCCCTCACTGGCCCAGGCCCCTATGGATCCATCTCTCTCTATGATTTCAGGCACATGTGCCAGGGTCTTGTGCAGGTAATTGGTTATCTTTCCATTGTACCTATACTTAAAGGCAGAGGAGAGAAGGTCAGCAAAGCGCTGGGAGTTAAAGCTGTAGCGGCATAGCTGGTCAGGACACTCCTTGGCTGGGCAGGTGGCGCGCCACACAGGTTTCATTTGGAGGTAGAGCCTCATAAGCTCCCTCAGAGCCTCCTGTCTCTCCTCTGAGGGCACCAGCTCACACACCACCTCCACAGTCTCCAGGGTCATTAGCCTACGGGCGTAGTTCCCATTCATCCTCATTACCGGCTTAAGCTTCATCTTCTTCCTCAGCTGTTTATCTAGTGCTGCCCTCCAGCTGCGCCGTTGCTCCCGGCTGGGGTTGACCTTTTTATACACCTCCCCAATCTCGTCCTGGAAGATTTTATAGAACTCAGTAGCATTGCCAATGTCACAGTGTAATGCATCTAGAGTGGGCTGGGTCTCCATGAAGGGCTTGGCAGAGACCCCTTTGACTCTGTCTCTCAGCTCGTCTGCCGACTCAGAGAAGGGATTCTTTCTCCATATTTCATATCGTTCTAGATTCTCATCATGATTGCGGGTGATGGAGTGCAGCACCATGTTTTGAGAGGCCTCGGCCCGACTCGAGTCACACAAAGTGCAGATATAAGTGGACCCCGAGGCCTCCAGGCCCTCCATCTCACGTACCATCTTCTCATCATATCCCGTGCCTCTGAAGTGGAAGCGGAATGAGCGAGGCAGGCCGCCAATGGACAGGATGAGCCTGCTCTCTTTCATCGCATTTCGCTCTGCAATAATGGGCCCCAGAACAGCTGTGAGAGTCTCATGGTCTGATTCATCCACAAACATCAGGCAAAGGGGCTTACAGGACAGTTCTGAGTTTGGCTTTGGCTCAGTGAAGATGGTGACCTGCTCCTCCACATCATCTGCCAGGACTGAGACTGACATAATAGTGAAAGAGAAACGTACAGCCTTCTCAGGAACAACTGGTCCACCACCGTGCTTCTCGCTGACATCACCCATGCCATCACAACATTCCTTGATCATGACACTAAAGCCTGAAGTGCAAGTGCTATCTTCCATCCCACTGTCTCTCAGCCCCTCCATGATGTCCTCCTCCAGATCCTTTAATGCTGACACCAGTGCGACATCATAGCGAAACCGGCGAGTGATGGTGTCAGCCGGGGCATCATCCACTGAGGAAGCCCATCCAGAGAGCCCATTAATAATGCCAACATTGCAAGATGTAGACACATTCTTTAGAGCTGGCTGCCATTCAAACTGGTGAAAGCCAGGGAGAAGCTCCTTCTCTGCAGCTCGCAGGGTGTGCAGGGGTTGAAAGATCTGGCGGCCACTGGTGGCTTTGACAGTTCTGTACATTTTGTGATACTGGCTGCAGCTCAGGAAAGTGTTGACCCGAATGGCCAAGCACACTGCAGGATGCAATCCAAAGCCTCTGCCTGCAGACAGAGTGAAAATGAAAGAAGTAAGTTTCAGAGAGAGGCAGAAAGAGGCAAAATGAAAACAGAAATATTAAAGGAAAGTGAGAGGAAAGGATTGAAACATGAAGAGAATTATTTAACACCAAACTGCGCTAGCTCCTTTCTAATGCTTTGAGAAGAACTGCAGTATTGAGCATTTCTTCATTTGATCCCCTGCATTTGGAGTCATTTATACTTTGAGACAGAGAGAATCTTGAATTTAACATCCAAATGTGAATGTATCATTGTCAGAAGCCCGCAAGCCCCTGATTGCAAAATCCAATATTTCCTAATTTCCAATTGTTATAAGGGGACAGAGGTTTGACTGAGAGAAGCTGGCAAAAGTGATGTATTGGCTGCAGATGAAAACAGACACCAGCTGGCTTCTATTCCCCAGAGAGCAGGATGGTGCTGTCTGTGTAATTTGTAGATACAAGAGCTGCTGATGTTGTTTTGATTCTAACAGCCCCCTCACAAGAGTTGTTATTGTGCATTAAAGGGAATGTGAGAATGAGAGACTGACAGACAAGCAGACAGAGAGCGAGTGAGGGAGAGAGTTAAGGAGGAGTTGGGCATGTAATAGCAGTGGTTCAGCAGATGGACAATAATAAAATACTTTTTAATCAGAAAAACAAAAACAGCCCCTTTCTCTCTCCCATGAACTTGATTATTTATGAGATGAATTTTAAAAAATATTAATGAGCAAACACTAATAATTTCCATGTGTTGCTGTCACACTTTCTTGGTTATGGAGGGTTATGTTGATTAAACAACATCCTCTTACCTTGCATCATGGCCTCTAGCTCGTCTGCCTGCCGGTGTTCATTCCCAGACCTCAGTGCAAGCAGGAACAGTGTCAGACACACAGACTTCACATCACCACCTTCCTCTTTGTCTGCAAATATCTTCACCTGGCTCTTCAAATCCCTCAGTCGATGCTTCTGGGCACGACGGGTTAGAGATAGCAAATGCTGCCGTGGTCTTCCCCCCTTATTGGCTAGAAGGTAGCTGTCAAGTTCTGATGGCTGCTGGTTTTCCTCCTGTTCATCTAGCTCATGGCCTACACAATGAGCTTTAAACGAATCTAGCCTCACCTGCTCTCTGCAGCCACCTCTAGGGCAAAGCAGGGGCAGAGAATGCAGAGCTGATAAGAAGGCTTTGGCAGGCAGAGTGAGATCATCAGGGGCACAGGGCAAGTTGCAGGCTGGGCAGTGAGGTCCCAGGACATGGTTATATTTTATAATACAGCTGCGGCAGAAGAGGTGTCCACAGGGGGATTGAACTGGATCAAAGAGCAGGTGATCACACACCAGGCAGGTGAAAGAAAAGAGGAAGTCCACGGGGAGCTTTTCAGAGATCAGTTTGGTACTCAGGTGATCTTTCTGGCAGCGCGTGATGTTCCTCATCCATTGCTCTCTCTGAATGCTGGATTTCCTCCAGCCCCTGAGCACAGGACCATGATGACGGTCTCCAAATGGTCTCAGAGCTCTTCTCTCTCCAACAATAATAGTGTCACCATGGTCTCCCCTGGTCCTTTTTGCCAGGCTCTGGGCTCTGGGAATGGTCTTCCTCCTCTTCCTTCCAGTTCGCTGGAATGAGGGTTTCCTGGGGGAACAAAGGTTGCAGAGGGAAGAGTGGGGTTTCCACTCTGGGACTCTTGTTCTGGAGAAACTGCACACACCCCCTCCTCGTATGGCAGCCATCCAGCAGCGATGGCAGAAGGAAAGAGGGTGGACAGATTCTATGTCCTCTGTCACTTCCACTTTGAAGACTTTGAGGATGACCTCTGGCCAGGTTGTGAACTTGCAACCCATTTTACGCAGGACAGTTTTGCTTGCCTCATCCAGATCCCCATGAACATCATGCACTGGTCCTTTAACTTTTCTCAGGGCCATGCCACAGAGACGGCAGAGACACCTTTAGAGAGGGGAAAACAATTGTCAATTTCTTAGAAAGATTTATATAATTTACCGAACTTTATAGTGTATAAAGACGTGTAATTACCTGAGGTGGTTCATGTGGTTGTCCATTTCCTGCAGTTTCTTATCCACCCTCCGGCCTGGGCCCTCCACATTTTCTTTGCTTTTTCCCCCAAGACATAATTTCATCACACTCCCTGGAACTACACCATTCTCTAACTCAATTTTTGGAGCTGCAGGAGGTGAGATCCCTAGCAACGCTCCTTGCTCAGGCTGCGTCTCACTGGGCAGCGGGGCCTTTTCCATGGATCTCACCCTAAAAAGTTTAAACTTCCACTGAGAGAACTTAGAGTGGGGAGGGTGGAGCTCAGCTGGAACTGGTGATCTAGGGCCATCTGTCTGCAGGCTCTCCTCTGCCATGATGCCACCTAGAAGAGAGAAGAGGGGAGAAGAGCTTAGGTTGATGCATTACACAAGTATTACAATATTTTCAGCTGTCTGTGAGAGGCCTATTAATGGATACAGAGAAAAGATTTGAAGTTTCAAATCCTCAGCTATCCACAGTGTCTTCTCAGAACTGAGCCCATGGCACTTATCTAACAGCTTTACTTGACTCCTGTTGAATTTATACATAAAGCATCCTGAAATCCCACTGAACAGAGAGTAGTGAGGTCTGACCTACAGTGCTGTATTATACCGTAAGTGGCATTTAGATCTTGTGTAAAATGCATGAGACAAGCATTGAGGGATCAATACAGCACCAAAATCTTCATCTCTCTCATCTCCAATCTCATCGCCCTGGGAGCCATTTTGACTTTTTTTCCTTTCACACAGCAAGTTTGCTAAATGGGCAACCTTATCCCTGCAAGGCTGTCAATCATTTATATTAGTCATTTTCTTGGCTGGAGAGAGAATTGGAGCCCTGGGAGCCCCTGACTGGCATTTTAAATGCAGTGGGAAAAAATAGGAGACACGGAAAACGTATTTTATAATACGTATATATTGACCAAACAGAAGTAAAAAAGAAAACAAGAAACTATCAAATTGAATAAAGATCTTTAAAAAATTCCAAACAAAACATTGTTCAATTTAGGAGTCATTTTTCAACAGCCAAATATTCTTAAGATACAACACAGATAGGATCAATGACATTGCTACACTGACAGACCTTATTTCATCTCTTCCCATACCATCTAGGTTCCATTAGCAGTTCAGACAATAAAACAATCTTAGAAACTATTACATCCATTGAGTCTTACCATTGCACCCCTAGAGCACACACATTGTAGCATCCTCCATCTATCCATCTTCCATCTCACTTTTCTCAATACGATTTCTCCCTGAGAGGCCTGAACGTGGCAGTCTCCTTCATTTACTAGCTTTCTGTGTACATCATATGCTGAACTCTCCTTTGAGATAAACAGCTGAGCCTGTGTGCATGTGTGTCAGCTGGGCTCTTACCTTGTTTTTCAGTCTCAGCTGGCGTAAGCTCCCCTGGGGGTCTTTTCTGCATGGGAGCACAAGGGAAGCCCTGGAGCAAGGTCCAACACACTACATATACAGTATAAGTTTGAGTCTGTCACTGTTAGCAGGAGTTATAGCTCCATACAGGGAGATTGCTCCTGTCTGTCTCCTTGTGTCTTGTATTTATACCCTCCCTTTGATGGGATTCCAACAGTCAATTCCTGCCACCTGATACAGGAAAAAAACAAGGTCAACCCCAAAGCACAGTTGCAAACATGTGCTCGTACAGAATCCAACAGCATACCCCAAGCAAACAACTTTTTACCACAACACACAGATCCTCAGCTGGAGACACTTCTGTGTCACCTTTATCTCCCCTTTCTCATATCCATCTGCAGGCTCACCTCATTCAGGTGGTCTTACTCTGACAGGAGAAGAGATTCTGTGAAAAGTACCATTCTCTCCCAAAGACAAACACCTAATTATATTATTATATAATTTATTTTACATTATAATAATAAAAATATTTTTATTGTTTTGTGACCATAAACATAGAATTCAGAAATCATAACAAACCTTTAAACACAGACACTTTCAAGAGGGAGAAGCAGAAGAAGGATGAATGCACAATCAGGATACAGGAAGAAGCAAATGGCAAAATGCTGAGGATGATATTTGTTTATATGTTGTGTGTGGCTGTCACAACTGATGAATTGTTTAATTCAAAAGTCACTAATGAGGCCACATTTGAGGGTGTTAATATCCCATATTGTAAGACATTATGGTAATGATGCGAAAGACAGCAGTTACCTGAATAAAAGCAGGAATAAATGAATGAATGAAGGTATAAAACTATTATTATCATTTTTATGACTGTATTAATTGAGACATACTTGACTTTACACCATTTATTAGCAAGTGTGACTCATGCACAAGAAATTCAGGTGTTCAGCACCTTTTGTGAATTAAAATATATACTAAATCAAGTTTACTTTTTTATTAAGATTAAATTGTATTGTAAGTAATATGTTGCTGTCATTCTGTTCATCTCTGTAGATGAACAACACCAGAGTAGCACATTTCATTTATTTCTCCAAATACCTAATTTTCTATCACCATTCAGAATGAGCTTTAATTAGACAGCATCACTTAATGTAATGTCTCAGTAGGTATGGGAAATAATTTGCCCAAGTTCATTCTTGTCTGTAATTATCCAGGGGATTAATCTGGTGTATTCACCACAATGTTGCTGTTGCATTGGATTTACCCGCCAAATCATTAGATACACAGTCAGTGTGCACCAAACAACAGTTGGGTATCTCTCACTCTAGGCAGCTTAACAGGGAAGCATGATGAATGCTGGCAGGCCATGCAGCTTATCTATTTGGCGCATATGGTAAAATCTGACCTCAGACAGCAATAGCAGTATTTTTTGTGTCTTTGTGAAAAGCTTATCCACAAGAAATGCTAGGGAAAAAATTCACAGAAAAGTTAAGGTAAAAAAGTTCGACTTTCGAGTTATCTAGATTCATCAGACACAGCTGGGAGATCTGAATGCTTCATACATTACACATCCAAGAACAAGCAAATGATGGATTGTAGCATGATGTTGTACGCCTATTTATAGTTTGTATTTAGATTTACGATAGCCAGATAGCCACATGTTTCCGACTTAAACGACACACCTAGCTCTGTGGCAGACGTGAACAGATCTGCAGATGTCTGCCTGACAAACAAGCAGTGACCCCCTGAGACCCTCATCTCTCTGCGCCTGCTAATTGACTTGTTATTGATCAACTCAAAGACAGTCTGATTTATGGGGAAGAGCACTTGTGGAGACAGCCACCTGGCATGGAACAGAGTGTTATGAATGTGAGGAGCAGACCCTGGGGGACTAGAGGCTGCAGTTTGTGAGGACATACAGGAATTTGCAATGCACCACCGAACTGACACTTGCACTAGGAGGGGGTGTTTTTTCTAGCATGATGAATCCAAACAACTTCAGTGAGCAATGCGAGTGTGTTTGTGTATATGAGCATGTAGCAGGTGTGTGCTGTGAAAGAGATGAGTAGGAATGTGGCAAGGGCAGAGTGTGTGTTTGGGAAAGGGGAAGCTAGAAAATAAAGGGAGGGTCTGCGTGTCAGTGAGTTTCTGCTGGTGTGTATGTGACACCCAAGAACAAGACCAAATCCATATGACACAGTCCTTCTAATCCTCTCTTGAGAAACTTCAGAGTAATTTTACTTTGGGGTCTGTGTGCAAAACACGGGGACAGAAAGACAGAGAACAGAAACAAGACGGAAGGTGTAAGAGGTGAAAGACAGAGAGCAGGGATGTAGCAGTGATACTGTGTAAAGGAGTTGCATGGGATAACAGGCTTAGCTCAGAGAAGAGAGCACAAAAGGGTTTAAAGCTGATTGCAGGCTCAGACAATGAAAGGGGGGAATAGCTCAAGCCTTCCGGGCAGAACTATATACGACAAAGGTCCAAAATAGACATAGCACATAGCAGCTTAAAGAGAGTGTCAATAGTAGAAATGGACAACGAATGAATTCTACAGCAGCACCAGTATCTTCCTCACAGCAACTAAAATGTCAGCATTGCCAACATTTGAATAGACTGACCAAAGTTGCACCATGATATTTCTAAATGTCATGAAAAATGTAAGCATCTCTGTGATTGTATTCGGGGTAAAGAGGGCATTTCACTCATATTTTCACTGCAATATATTGAACATTTGGTATGCAAATTTTTAATTGCAAGCATATTCAACAACTTCTTCAGCCTCCCCCAGCCCGTTCTCTGGGAGTGAGTTGTCTCCCACTATCAACCTCTTCCATCCTTCATCTGTAGACATTATTTGGTAGATTAATACTCAAAGAGGTAGACTTCAGTGCAGAGCTATTCTTCAAAGCTACCTGCCAGTGCAAACCTCTTAACCCACTAGTCAAATCTTTCCTCATTCATCTCCCCCGTCGCTCCCTCTCAACTTCTTGTCTCACTCATGTCTTCTTACCCTAACCTCAGGATTTGTTAATAATCAATTATGTGATTATTCCAATGGGTTGATTAATTACTGTCTCTCACTCCTTCTGTACCACAGGTTTGCATGCTTATAATCACACAGTGACAGCAAAGGGACAGCTGAGTTGAGTGATGCTGTCTCGAGGCCTCTCGTAACCCTGTATGACTCAGCTGTGTTTGTTGTCAGCTCATCCTGACTGATGGAGCTTTAACAGAGAGCAGAGACACACCACAACATCACAGCTTCTACAAATAACATTCTCCACAAGCTGCTGACAGCCTGACACCACAATATCTTCCATGTCCAGCTATCCAAATATTCATTTTATTGGATAGTCTAGTCTTGGGACCGCATTAATTTGTTCCAAGTCTTGCATTATAACTTTCCCTGAGGCGCTGCAGAGTTATGCTATTTTGGTTTTGGACCAGTTCCATTACTTTCTTCTGTTCTGGCAAGTTAGACAATATGGAAAACAACTTAAGCTACAGGAGCTGTGAGTGTCCATATTGCAAACCCTTTTCTGAAAAGAAAATCCTATTACCTCAGCAAGATAGACTGCATAGAGGTGAATAATATGCAGAGATTGCAGTGCAAATACATCACGGGATCATGCTGGAGTTCACAGTATAGCCTGCTGAAAAGCGAGACCTGCATCCGAGCTGACAATCCAGATGGCTGTTGATCCACTCACAGTAAACCAAATGAATTAAACCCTAAGCCGGATTCAGGAGCACTAGAGTGGGAACTCGAAATCAGTGTCTTTAATCAAAATAACAATGCTCTTTAATTCTGTGTTAATTAAATGTAGATTTTCCTGATTGAGGAGCAGTCCCCTCGATGCCAGGGGACTGACAGTCATGTAAACATCCACTCACTGGATTTGTCTGTGTTTAACCATGTATTACTCCTGTTTCATCAAACTGCCTGGTAATGGTTTACACAGAAGGTCTGTCAGCTGAGGGATAGTAGCTTGCAAACAACTCCTCAAGATTTCAAATGTTCAGGATGCTTGAAGGAAGGATTGTTAAACACATTAATAAGTGGGTTACATTCGTACAGTTCTCAAAATAAATGAGAGTAAAAGTGAATTCACTGCACTAAATTCTGGACTGTTTGTCTCTTGACTGGTCATTCACCCTCTTTCCATTCCACTCTCCCTCCCTCAGTCCTCCTCCATCAATGTAATGAGCAAATCATGGCCACTAGGGAGAGATGTAGAGAGAAAAATTGGTCCCATTATATGTCAAGGAGTGTGAAAAGAGCAGCTCTGTTGTCTGTCAACTCTAACCCCGACTGTCCCTGGTCTTAACTTCACACAAAACACAAAGAGCTCTTTTCCTAAACGTAGATCTGCTTATTATTTCCCTGTCTTTTAACTAAAAAGTCCATTATAGAAAATGCCAGGACAGCCGTGCCCTTTTCTGCACAAGCGCTGCCAGAACTCAGACAAGAGAACAATGGGCACAGTAATATGCACCGATTCAGGGCTGATTTAGACTGACTGGTCTTAAACCCAACTTATAGAGTACAGTAATTATAGGAGGTGAAGGGTTGGCTGTGAAGGATGCTGTGGATAGGTGGGGAGTTTGTTGTCATTTGGCAGCCAGTCCAGTTGGAGAGAGAAATTACTATTGGAGCCAAAGCCTGGGTGGTGAAGCATTTATCAACCAGTCATCGCAATGATTCACACAATGCAGCAGGGAGCCATTATTTTACCACTCTGGGCTCTCATGGCAACCAGCTGGTGGCGAGGATGATGATAGCCGTGTGCTTTATAAGCACAGGAACAGACACATACAGTAATTGTTTCAGAACAATATTTTGGAAAGTCCCATCTATTTTCACAGTGTCATACATGTGGATTGTACTGTACCGAGAAAGGATTCAGTAGTTCGGTAGCTTCAGGAAAGGGCTGACAAACATGTGCTCCCTGTAGTTGGACTGGAGAGGAACTAGCATTGAATGCATAAAGATGACAAATAAATATACCATCCACCTGCTTGGTGGGTGTGTTGGGACCTGGTAGATCCAAAGGTACTGATACAGTTTTGCATTAGCTCGCCTCTCTGTGCAAGCAAGTATAACAACCTCTGCATAAGCAAATCAATTCCTAACTGAACAGGGAATAAGGGAACGGGGCAAGGGAAACCTGTGAAGGCCTTCTCATAATAACAATGACACAAATTCTGTTCTTCTATTCATACTCCTCTCGCTCTTTCTTTACCAACTTTCCCTTTTGGCTCCCACAGGAAGCACATCATTCTAATACACACAGGTTTTTATACTATCCCTTTTTGTGAAAGACCTCCAGGGGAGACAGAGAAACACAGACAGTAAGGAAGAGAGGAACTGTTTATTCAGTCAGATGGTCTAACGTGTGTGGAATAGATCTGAGCTGAACAGGAAGTCTACACAATGACAGCTGGCATCAGTGAGTGAGTGAGTGAGTGATGAGATAACTCGCTTGCTCACGCATTCACCATTTTCTATAGAATTAACATGAAAGTCATATTTGGACGCTGATGAATCATCATAACTCACAGGTGTGGTGCTGCATGATAGCAATGACACATTTATGAATGTGAAACATTTTACTGTAGTATATTTAGCAACAAGACCATAGTCACATTAGCAGCTCTGTGAGGTTGCCCATAAAGCAATGCTTAAGCTAAGTGCTAACATGCACACAATAACAATTATTAGATGATGATAATAAATATCATCTTACATGTGTTCGAGCTAATATAGATATTTGCAGGTTATTTTACCATAATCACCAAATCTGTTTAGCATGTTAGCATGCTGCTTATTTGCACAATGTACAGCTGGGATTGATAAAATTATAAAAAAATATGTTGTGAACCAAAAACAACAGTCTATTCAATATCTGGATAAAACCATGAATGTGAGTTCATGACAATTTAAAACGATGTCAAGTAGATGTCATATTTCACATGAGTGAAAACCTTGCACTGCCACAGTGGATCGAGAACATCTGCAGAAAACTTTTTGACGTGGACCAAATCAGTGGACTCACCAAGCATCTGCCAGACCAGCACTGGTAGAGGCATGTTAGTGGACTGTAGTTATGTAGTGTCTACACATGGTGAAAAATATTGTTTCCTTAATATACACATAACTACAATCCACTAACATACTTTTCATATTTTTAAGAGTATTAACCCATGTTTAATTATTTTCCCATGATAGCTGCAACAACATTGCTGTTTCTGCCTTTTACAGTCTTTTCCCCCAGCCTACTCTCGCTTCATTTCTTCGTGTCATTCACTGTCGTTGTGAATAGGTGTGTCTGACTCCACTAGTAGAACAGATCCCATTATCGTAAATAGGCCAATAAGTAACTTCACACAACATGTCTCCAAAGCAAGCGCACTCTATATGCAAAACAGAGGTACATTGTTGAAGAATCTGGCACCAAGTGATTATATTTGTAATTTAATTTCCTTGGTCACACAGAGATAAGAGGAGGGAGCAGCTATAGTCGGTCAGGGATGAATAGAGTGACGAGAAAGGGCTTCATTGTCTGGACTGAGATGTCTGAGGCGACCCCACTTACAAACAAAGGTACCAGCTGCCAGATATGTACGTACACAAAGATTCACAAGTCTAAGCATAAAAACAACGTTATTGCCAAAGAGAGAGTCCTGCTATGCAAAAACACCTGCATTCTGAAATTGAATGTGTGAATGCAGGGGGAGGACAGTGATGAAAAATCCTTTACAAGCTTTCTCTCCTTTCTGTATGTCTGCTTTACACTCACTTCTACTGAAGAAATGTAATCAGCAGTGAGGTCTGGGAGGGTTGTCAGTCACAAAGAGCAATTGCTCATTGCAGATTCTACAGACAGGATGGACTGGGTCCCTGCAAGAAAAACGAATGAAGGACACGAGGTGTCCTCTGCCCACATCTTCATGCACTCTCTGTCTTTCTCCCTCTCGCTGTGTGCTTTTTTAGAAATTGTAGGACTGCAGACATTAAATTTTCTGACTTTTCTATTTTCAAAGAGTGTGCACTTATACTGATGACAATGCAGAGGAGAGCACAATACTGCAGTGGTCAAGCTTAGATTTTGACTATTTAAGAACTGAGCTGGTGGTGAGGTGTGGAGAGAAAGAGTACAAAGTTCATCAAAATCTGACACCACACACTGGAGTATAGGATTTAGGGGACAGTGTGATACTATTTTGTGACAATTCAAATCCTCTCTCCCCCTTTGTTCTCTCCTCCTCTCATCTGTATGTCTGTTTTTCCCCCTGCTGTCTTGTCTTTCTGAGTATTTTCTTCTGTGTCTTCACTTTGAACCCAATAGCATTAACCTGTCAGGAAAGTTACAAATGTTCTGAGTGAATTATGTAAACCACAAAGAAATGAAACTGCAAAAAGCACGGAGTTCTCGCTTTATTTCATAATTCATCATGCTCCCACATCGAGCCAAATAAAACTTGACTTATTAAGTAGTCCAGCAAATTCTGGCTCGGAATCCTCCGAAATATGCTTGACAATATTAATCACCCTTTGTCTACCCCACAAATAAAAATCAAACACAAACATACACACACATATATGCGTTTTTTTGTGATTTCATTACTTAAATGAAAGCAGTGTCTCCCACCCTTTGCCAGATTTCATTGCAGGAGGCAGAGCAATAGATGTTACACCAACACCACCAAAAGGTAAAAGAGAAAATAACCCCTTTTGCTCATCCTTCTCTTTTTCTTCTGTAAAACACAAACATGCAGCCCCAAAAAATCAGGCTAAGGATGCTTTGCCTTGGCAGCTGGCAAGTTTATTTATTTATCTCCATGAACACAACTGCACACACAAGGGACTGCGAAGAAATACACACTTTATATTAAGGGATGGCACAGTGGCGGTGCAGCGTAATTAGCAGGACATGGCTGTGTAATTGGTCTCTAATTGATATGAAGAGCACTAGTTTAGCCTAGGTTGTGTTCTACACAAGCTGCTGACTGCAGACAGGAAAGGCCAGCGGCCGGCTCAGTCTTGGTGCCATCTTTTGATTGATGTCTCTGTAGCAAATGCCCTTCAACAATCAGCACCTACAATCTCTCTGTGTCTATCAGGCCACCTGTCTATCTCTGTGTAGCATCTTCTACCATTCATCTGTCATTTCTTCCTTTGTGCCTAAACGTCTCGCTATCTCTTTCTTTCTGTCCACAATGACATGGCATGCCTTTCATCTTTCTTCTCAATCTTTGGCCCGTTTCTCTCCAGAAGGTGAAAGAGCATATTTGGTGGTGATATGTGAAAGGTGAAAAGTGGATGGTTTGTTTACGAGACACAAGAAGCCATAAAAGATTGTGGGCTGTCAAGAACCCAGACAGCAAAGCTTCAGATAAAAAGAAAATGAAGTCCAAATGTATTTTTATTTGCAAACTAAAATATGATACGTCTCCCAGATTTAGCAAACGAGGTTTGAGAAATGAGAATAGCCGAGAAGCACAGGCAGACACAAGAGGTCAACGCACAGTACAACAGCACAATTGAATGGATTTAAAGTTTGAATGGGAGAAGGGGGCCCTTTCAAACAACTCTGTTCATGGATCGCGTGCTGATGCAAGATGACCTTCAAGGACATTCCCCTCATTTACACAGCAATTAAGCACCTCCATGTTGGTAAATTGAAAAAGAGACAAAAATCCTCAGTGGATTTAATAACAAACTCATTACCAGGGCCCAACGGGGTGGAACTGCCTTTTAATTAGAGCAACACCTGATTAACGCCCAATTAACAGAGCCAGAGCCACTTAATTCTCCCCCTACTTTGGCAGGTTGAGAACATAAACATAAGCAGGGCAGCTTCTGAGTGTTTCCTCTCCTCCTGGGAATGTGCGAGAAAAAAGTAAATAACGACTTTGGAGGCAGTCTGTTGTCTGGTGGTCCAAATGCTCTGCAGAGCTGGGAAGTGTACACTGGAAATGCATGAGCTAAGTGTTTCACAAAGGAGACAGATGTAGGACTGGCTGGCAAAGACTCTGCTTCACTACACATGCAAATCCTGGTGGACTGATGTAGGACAGCTGTCCAAGCAGTGTACCATCATGTTCAACCAAGATATGAGCTTTCGTTGTTTCCATTGTGCGATTATATACTTTTGCCTTTTAAGATTTTTAACTTTTAAAACTTTTATTTAAATGTGGAAAGGTGTTCATGGTTTGGACAACACAGGATCACCTCAGTCAGAGAGAGCTCTGTTAAACATACATGTAACACATTTTGGTACCCATATGACTCCTAATTCTATACTAAAGTGTGATTGCTAAAGCTTATAACTCCAGGTTTTTGTGTCATTTATTATTCATCACACATCTGAATGCGTGACCAGAAGGTATACAGCACCACGGAAAGAAAACTGTAATGGATGTAATATTTACATCATACATTGTATTGAAACTCAAAATGTATAGCTTGCATTTCAACAAATAATAGAACAGATTTTTAAATAAACATGACACATGGTCATCACAAGATGGCACTATTTTAACATTCATCAAGTACATTTCAGCACCAAGAACCAACAACAAAAGTTTATGAACATCAACAGCATATGGAGGCTAGTTTTACAGCCAGTATTATCATTCTGTAGTGTGTTTTGTTTTTATTTCAATCAGCACTGAAATCAAAGTGGAGAATGACCAACACAATCAATCATGGAGGAGCCTGGAGCCTTCAGTCCCACTGACTCTCAGCATTCAGAGAATTTTAATTCATCTAGCCAACACTTAACTCCAAACACAATTAATCAATATGCACTGCTGTTGTATAGAACTACAGAGCAGTGAGAAATTGTTGGCTTCTCATTGAGTCTGTGTGTGTTAATGTGTAATTTAGACACTTGTCATGTCCTTATGTCTACACTCCATTCAAGGTATTGGCCTCTTTGGAACTATGTTGCTTTTGCTCTTGCCAGGATAATAACCTTCACTAAAAGTGCGCTTAGCGGCCTTAAGTTGAGAAGAAACGCGCCATGACTCCACAGCCTTCTCTAAGTCTGGCAGAATGTCTGGTACCACAGAGCGTTCAGCGATAAAGACTATCATCTCCACAACCAGCAGCAGCACCCAACCCACAGCCCCTAGCCAATAGGAGGAGCCAAGGCTGGAGAAGTCTTGGCTGATTTCTTCCCAGTGCTGATGTGTGAAAAGAGACCAGCTGAGGAGGAAGAAGAAACCTGTCGATTAAAGAAAAAAGTTAGTAAAATCAAAACATCATTAAAAAGAAAAGCATCAAATTATCAGATGCCTGAAGCTTTAGATATGAGATTGTATTAACATGACATGTAATTTTAAGGAAGGTAAAGTATCCTTACAGGATATGTAAATGATTAAGACATAAGAATTTCTGTAGGTCTGTGTTTAACATGAATTACATAAAGCAAAATGGTGTTTGGGAGAAAAATGGAAATTTGTAATATTTGTTCCTCACTTGTGATATGCTAATATTTAAAAACTCCCAGAACATCCTCAGAGAATTAATAAAGTGACACATAGTGTGACTGAGGCAGGCAAACAAGTGTTCTCATATTTTGAGTTACCTGTAGAGGCCATGGTGAGTAGCAGCAGGGTGGTTGGGTAGAGCGCCTGTCCTACCATGAGGAGAGACCGAGTATTGGAGTAGGAACGCACTGTCTGAGACGTCCACCAGAGGGCAAACACCAGACACAGAATACCAGTACTCGCAGCCATCAAGAAGGAAACAACCCCAAATACTCGCTCAGCTTCCAGCGCTGGAAGGCAAACCAGAGAGGTATATACACAACAGTTAAAACAGGCTGATATCCCCAGTATAATGTTAAAGTTACAGTAAGGTCAAAGTAGTCAGCAAAATGAAAGCAAACGTGCTGTAATGATGACACACCTGTGGATTCCCCCACACGTGCCTCCAACAACTAAAAGCAGCAAGAGTCAAATCAAAAGTTTGTGTACTTTCTCAGCTTAAATAACAAGTTAATGTCACACAACATTAGATTCATTCTGAAAGTTCTATACTAATAAAGGAAACAAAGCACGTAAAGGGACTTTTAACAATGTCCAGCAGTAGCTTTCAGTTAAAGTGGAGATGCAGTAATGGTAATCCATACTGGCACAGGTCCAGCCAGTTTAACTGGCTGTTATGTGCACAACTTTATCAACTATGTGCAGTCAAGCAAATGTTGACAAGCATCTTATATCCTCCCCAGATGACTTTGCTGAACCATTATTTATAGGAAGTCTTTCTATTATTATTTTTAATGTTGTCTGTTTACTGCTACATACTAACCTAGTTGTTTGAGGTTGTGTTGCTATAACAACACACAAAATAGGTTAGTGTTCATTAGCTTTTATTTGTATTTGCTTATCAGATATTTTCCATAACGACTTAATGCTGTTCTTTCAAGCTAACACAACTCAGCACAGTCTCAACGTTCTGATTGCTTTTTAATTACCTGCTTATTGGTTCTATTCCATTTGTTTTTGACTTTACACATTAAGAAGACTGGTTGTTTTCTGAGTCGAAAAGAACAGCCAAGCGAATGCACAAAATCACAAAATCGAGGTGCTGGCCATAATAATTTACTTCTTACTTGTAGGTTAAACTTTCGTATTTATTAACATTATTAATGTTTTCACAACTGGTCAAGGCCTCAAAACGGACCTGTTTTGGTTTAAACATTTATCATAGTAATACATTATGGAATTATTTGTGTCATTTTAATAACTTCAAATAATATAAGAATTTGTGCCAAAGACTGTTTCAGTCTTTGATAGTGGATTCCACTGAAAGCTGAACAGCTGTCTTCAGCTTTTACTGGCGCTTAGCTCACATTTTCACACAAAGTGGAACATTATGTTATATTCTTAAAGTCGGTTTGGATAATTAGTTGTCTAAAAACACCTGAGGGGAATATAACAACCAAAAAACAAATAACAAAAACCCTTAGGTAGCTCAAAGTGACTGGATTTTAAATGACCGTGGTTTAAGCACATTTGCCTTTAGCATAGTAAAAGAGGTAGGCAGATATAAAGAATGCACAAGGTACAAGAGCAAGCCCCAACTTGTTCACTACTGATGAGAATCTCTGCAACCCACTGCTGGTTCTAACATTTTTCCTCAAGACCACAAGACATAATTATGCCTCATTAAATATTCTTTCTATATTTCTGATATATTTTATTCATGACGCGTTTTGCCGTCAAACAGTTTCTTGACTGCAGAAACATGTCAGAGCTGAATAAGGTGAGGTGAATTGTTGCCTACCGTTGATGACGGTGCCACCATATGTGTGGTCACTTATAGTATTATTCCACTCTGCCCAGAGTCCTCTCTCCTTCAGCCAGAAAGGTGTCCACACTGCATAGCTCACACACAGGCAACCTGCCAGCCCCAAACAGGACTGTGCAAACCTGAAGCGACCAACAGAGTCATCCAGCTCTAGAAACATAGTTCTACACCCCTGAAAGACAAAACAAAGGAGACACGAAGAACAGACAAATAATTAGTGTACTGAAGCTGACTAACTATGTTAATTTGTTCATATACAATTAGCTGTTACAATGTAAATTAAATAATGGAAGTGCTCTTACCTTTGTTTATGATGACTGAAAAAGCTGTTAGAATCAGTTGTAAAGTTTAAAATAAGTCTTGGTACCAGTGCAATTTTTAGACCAGTAGTACTACACAAATGCTACTGTACAAACACTCTCAACACTGACACATTACTTGTACTGCTCGCGACCACAAGCCGTGTTACTCCGCCTCTGCTGTAATGGAAACTCCCCCAGCAAGCAAATAAATTTCCCAGTGAATTCTACAATGTGATCCCCCAACTGGAGAGAAAGTGAAAGCACCAAAAACAACCATTTAGTAATTTCAGGAAGCAGAAGTTTAACTGAAAAAAGGAATAAAAAAATAACTGTTAAAGGAAGTTTTAAAGTATAAAAATCCCTTGATACTTTTTTTGCTGTGACATCATTGTACCACTCAAACGCTTATTCGTCAAATGTAGAAACTGTGTGGTGGGTGTCAGTAGGTCATTATGCATGAAAAGCCATTTAAGAAAATCCCACTTTTGATTTCTCAAAGGTGGTCACAATGTGTTGTCGCTGATGTGGCATTGAACCTCAGATATCTCTCCTCTTCGTCACATAACTACCACCCCCTTTGATTTCCTTTGCTGCAACGGAACGGCGCCCACAGACCACCCATAAGCACTAAAATAAATTCAAAGCACATTTGGAGCAATCTATAAAACTGTAAAAGCCAAAGAAATCACCACTGAATGATTCAGTTAGTAGACAAAAAAAATTCATCCTTTTATTCGCAGATCATTAACTTTACAGAAAGTACAATACGGTTTGATAAAATAAAGTGCATATGATCAAAATAATAAAGATGAACCACTCAGACTAAGAGAATGTCTGAGAATGTAATGCGATTTTGGTTGCTGAGTTACATTTGGCATTCAATTAGAGTTTAGGTAAATGAACGTAAATCTTTTGCCTCTGGATTACAAAAACAAGGCCATCACTCTTAGCAGCATAAAAATAAGGCCTCAAGATAAAGACAGAAAGTACTCTGCTATTCATCCACCTCGGCTTTGCTTGCATTACTTTACATTTTGTCTTCTCTTTAACCAACATTTGGCTAATGTTTATTCTTCATTCCTCAAAAACAGTCATCAGACCTGGTGTCAGGTGTTTGTGCCAAGCTTTTCCCCATTAACATTAACACAGGGAGCAAGAAGGATGCTTAAGTAATGCCTCTCTCAATACGGCAGCTACATCCACGCCCGTTTACTGTTAGTTTCAGCTTACTTCCTGGCTCTTTGCAGCAGGGCCTTGAATACATCAAGAATTTCTGGATCCTCCCCTGCAGACAGCTCTGGAGTATTCTTCTCCAGCCAATCGGAGGAGCGGATTTGATGCCTGAGAGTACCAATAAGAGAGTCCAGAGTCTCTGCAGGCTTTGATGCTTGGCAGTCCAACAACACAAACTCCTCACTGGTGTTCAAGCCTGTGCCTGGAACAGGGATATCCTTTTTCTGCTGTTGGACTGGTGAATTGCTCTGGGGTGATGATGTTGAATTGACAATTGTAGCATTGTCTGAATCCACACTGTCCTCTTTCACTGGCTTTTTGCTCTCCTCATTGGTTTCTTTTACTGAGTGTGAATCAGGGCTGCTACTTTTCTCTTCAATTTCTTTCAAAGCCTCTTTGATTCTTTTCAGGCCTGAAATAAAATATTAAACAATCAAGTCAATATCCAATCAACAGGTAACAACTTTTTAACACGTAACTTAAGACAGAGAGTAAACAAACATTTGAGTGGGTAGAAATAATTCCAAACATGAAGGAAACCGTATGTTTACAGTTTATTACACCCAACAAACTGACCAAGATGAAGGTGATGCTGTTGGTCTGCGAAGACCATGCGAAACCAGCCGGGCACTGAGCAAGAAAAGGCCTGACCACAGCTTAACACCACCTTGTGTCTAAGGAAACTCCTCCACAGAGACAACTCCTCCTCAAACGATGAGTCTCTAAGGTACTGGCAGAGAGACAGAAGTGACACATTAAGCCTCCAGGAAAACAACGTTGTTCAGAAACGACCATTATCTATATTATAAAGCTATGTACGTGTTAAAACTGAATTAAGATCTTATGTTTCTTATCAGTACTTTGGTTTTGTTACCTTTCTGAGGTCAGTCCAAACATATAGTGCAGCAGGCCTGTCCAGGTAGGGGATGCCCATGCTCTGTAGCTCTCCTGTCAGGTAGCCGTATGCAGCTTTAAGTCTTCGTCTGTTCTCCGGCAAAAATTCCTCGTTGATCCACTCTACAACAAGACAATATTATGTGGTAAATGGGTAAGTGCAAGTTACACGTTACAAGTTATTTTCCAACATGATCCACAGCAGAGCCCATGCTGTGCTCTTGTCATATCAGAGGAATCCAAAAAATGGGGATGATATCTCCCAGAAGCACGTAAAGAACTATAAAGAACATCTGAATTCTTGAAAGTCTTTCATCCAAAAATTTGCATTTGGGAATTTACACAAACCTCTTGCTTTGTGACAGCTTTGTATTATTGTGAATTCTCACTTGTTTTTACAGAAAGAAGCCTGACGTGAGAATGATTTTGCGTCTACAGTAAACTGACTACTGCAGTTTGTTTTCACAATCACATGTGAAGCTTTGATGCATACCTTTGTCTTGAAGAAGCTGTGCAACCTGGTGCTGTGTGGTTCCAGACACACCGTGGAATGAGCCCAGCTCGGCCAAAGCCTCCACAAGGTCTCTGTTCTCAGTATAAAGTGTGCCTATTCTGATTCCTGCCATTGCAAAGTCCTAGAAGGGACAATAAAAAGGAAATGAGGAAGAGTTTGAAAGCAGCTCTTTCAGCACCTACTGGAAAAAGACAGATTAAAGAGATATAAAAAGCGTGCAGCAGAGTTCACACCTTGCTCATCCCCCACATTACATGTGTCCTCTGTGGATCAGGCAAGCTGAAATAAGAACACATCATCTGCCGTTAAGAGGCTGTCTTCAGACACAATTGTTAAGATTAAGGGTCTAAAAGAGTGAGATAGAGATTAGAATCACGTAGTACCTGTCTACACTGAGGACACTGTGAAAGGTGATCGACTCATCAAAGACAGTCAGCATGTACACTTCATCTATGATGGCATGGAGCTCATTTCTAAAGCAGGAAATTGGTGAGAGAAAGGTAATAAACATATATTCAGTGCAGCGTTAATTTACAGTACCTTGGTGTATATTGCCAAAAAAAATGCAACACATTTAAGTCAGTCCCTATAACATCCTACATCGGTAAAAGAAGTCTCATTTATGGTTCTAACAGCTCACTGCCTGCAAAATTTCTATGAAGAAAATTACTCTGGCAAGATCATTTAGCAAACAGCAGATGATGCCTGGGACTCAATGGTACGTAGCTGCATTTGACAATATGCAGATGGTTAAGAGAGGTGATAAAACTCCATCAAGGGCAATTGATATTCTACACACAAGACAGAGCTTTCACTCGTAAAATAAGAAAGTTCATACTAGGAGCTGTGTGCAGTTGTTTGGCAATGTGCTTAATGGAGTCGCAGAACTGTGGATCAAGAGGATTACAGTGTTAGTCCACAGCATGAGATAATAATGGGGCAAACATACCTTTTAGCAAACTCCAAGAAGGCAATCATCTCCTCTGGGGTGTAGATCTCAGCCAGCGGGTTGTGAGGGTTCATCAGTATAACAGCTCGGATGATCTGCCCCTAAAAGAGATAGCCGACTTCTGGGTAAATACTGTATGAAGAGATGCAGTGTATAACAGCCTTTAAAGATAAAGCTTCAAAACAAATGTGAGAACAAAGATTCTGTAAGACATTTATCTAAACTAAGAAGTCTGCCCAAGCATTTTAGAGTGGTTCGATTTTTCATTAAATATTCATTAAGGGCAAGTGCTTAAGAAAACATGTATTCCTGAATTACCTCTTGCTTAGCCCTTTTCAGGCCTTCTTCCAGCTTCCCTACAGTGAGGTGGAAGCGTCGACCATCTTTGTCATCAGCCTTTTAATAAAAAATATGAGGAAAAGGAGAAACACATGAACATCCAAACTGGACAATTGACAATACACCGATCTGCTGCTTAAGATTACACAATGCACTTGAATACACTGTAATAGAAGAAATAATAAAAATGTACGCTACGTAGTTTGCATACAATCATTATGAAAAAAACACAAAGGTTGAACATTTTAAATACACAATTGCAACAAGTAAATTAGGTTCTGCTTTCCTACCTCACAGTCAAGAGGAACATGGAACAGCTTTACATCACTATACAGGTGTAGATCCTCAGTGATAACACCATAGAAAGGAGTAGGAATAAGAATGGCATCTACAACATGAAATTATACCTTATGAATGACTTGGTGTGCATAAATATACACACATATCATACTGACAAATAAGAATTTATATTTCTTTGTGGTAATTTTCATTGCTAATTTGGAGGCAAAATAACCAATTTCTTAATTTAACAGCGCAAAGGAATGACTTAGCATCAGCACGATCCAAGTTGGAAGCAAAGATGAAGATGGGCTTCTTTTCAGGCTTGTGATTATGAATATATTATGGTAGTGACTGAGAAAAACAAATATACAAAATTGCTTAAAATTAATTTGAAAATCTGTTTTGTTTAAATAATTATTATACAACTTCAACAACCTTACTCTCTCTTATGCTTATATACTACATATTAATCCTATTTAAGACAAACAACCAAACTGAACATTTAACATTGCTGTTGTAGACTAATTTGTATGGATGTATATGTCAATTCATTTATTAAATTTACCTTTAGGGTCACAAATCACTGCAGCTATGCATGAAAAGAGGGAACCACAGCCATTCATCACCACAACCTGAACAAACACAAACATCCACTTAATGTATGTTATGACAGAGTCAGTTAAGACACAGAAGAAAACCTGATAAACATACTAGAAATTCAAATTAAGTTGGGCACTATTAAAATTCTGTTTAGTTTAATTTTAGCATTTAGCATCTTCGTAGTCATTAGTGGGTTAATCGAATAAATTAGCTGAACCCACTGGCTTCTCAGTAGTCAGTAGTCAGTAATCTGTATAAATTATGGGAAGAGAACCTTCTTTAAACTAATCTCAGTAATTCAGATACATTTGTATAATACATTATACAAATGTGTCTGAGGGAAAAAGATATTTAAATAGATTTAAATAGATTCCTGTTCGACAATGTAACAATGTGTCATAGTGTATATGTCAAATTGTATATATATATATATATATATGTGTGTGTGTGTGTGTGTGTGTACAGGTTCCAAAATGTCAGATTGTGTTTTCAAAATGTATGCATAATCCTTATATTTTCTCCTTCTGAAACTGATATGCTCTTAGGTTTCACTAGCTTTAAAAATGTAGCAGTTGTCTTACACAAGCTATTCACATTACTTATGTCCCATTCCATTAAAGCAATAACCTTCACTCACGTTGTCAGCTTTGAGTGGGTTTGGAGAACAGCAGTAATGAGTCAGGAACTTTGCAACCTGCTCTCTTAGGCTAAAACAGAAAAAGATTAAAGGTTGCGTGTGGGTTAATGTTTACTTTGAAAGAGTTTGTTAAAATGTGACAAATGACAAATGTGCTTTCTTTAGAAATAACGTTCATTTTAATCCCTTACAATGTATGTCCTCTCCAGTCTGGATACTGCAACAATGATGGGTCAACATGAAGCATGTCAGACTTGGTCATCTGTAGCAGAAAGGAAAATTACATGTGTGCGTTTAGGTAAAATAGCTCATAATAATAATTTACAAATGCAGACAAACATTACAGAGCAGAACGTGACTATAACATTTGTCTTACCCGTTTATAAAGAAGATCATAGCATAGTTTGTTCTCGCTGGTGCCCATGTTGATTATACCCTGCAAGGTGGAAAAAGAATATGGTAAAAAATGATCATACTGTAATTTTAACAGATGGACATAACTAGATGACAAAGACTCACATCAGGATTGTCTGTGTCATGATGTTTGTCCATTCCATACTGAGCAAAGCCCTCCTGCAGAATACCTTGATGCTGACGGATTTTGTTACCACGGTTAGACAGGTACACGCTACGGCTGGGAGTTTCTGCACCGTTCGCCGTTGGCAAAATATTCTGAGACTTTTTGCAGGATGTGACAGCTGGAAGCAGCACTGGTGACTTTGTCTCTTGAGTGGAAATAACCTGAATTGTGGGAGATTCCGAAGGTGGCTGAGATAAAGATGATGAAACGCAGGGGGCAGCTGTGGTCATCACAGAAGAAGACGCATGAGCTTGGGGTGAGACCGTGGGGTCAGCTGATGTTGCCATAGTGCTTGGTGCACCCTGTCTAACAGCTGCTAATGCCCCAGTGAGCATGCTGAAGAGGCGGAGCTCATGCTGGCGCTCCTGTTCTGCCCTCCTCTCCTCCTGCTGTTCCCTGCGCTCCTCTGCCTGGAGCTCTCTCTCCAACCGCGCCTCTTCCAGAGAGAGTAGGCGCTCCTCTGCTGACTGCTGCCAGTTCAGGAAGTTGGCCAGGGCTTTGTCCAGGTTCCCCTGATTGCCACATCTGGCACCCCCATGACCCCATGATGTTTTTCCACCCCTGCGACGCTTCCTCTGTCTCCCAGAAGTAGGATGACGAGGACCCTCTTTGCTGGGCTGCTCGGATATGTCCTGTGGCAGCAGACCACCAACACTCTGTGTGACAGCTGTGGCAGAGCCAGCGATGTTCAGGTCACTAAAACCTGTGGATATAAAGGAAAAGGGATCATTAAAAAAATGTTTATTACACTATGTTAACAATACTAGTTGTGACAATAAAAATTATTTGGATTGACAACCTGAAGGTGAGTTTCTTGCATTCGTTGAGCTCTCTCCTCGGCCCAGCGTGTCCTCAGGCCCCAGCAGAGACTGTCCATCAGTCTCCTGGTCATCCCCAGATCCATAGTACATTTCAGGGGGCGCAACATCTGAGTTTAGCATGCTGTCCTCACCATCTTCACATTTTATATCCAGTGGATCTGCAGTTTTTGGAGGCTGGCCAAACAGAAACCCACCTGAAGAGGCGGGACCAAAGGAACCTGGTGGAACTCCCTGCAGGTATGCATCAGGCCCACCAGGGCTTTGAAACACCTGTTGAGCTATGACAGCTCCCCCCAGGGAGGAGTAAGTAATAGCCGGTCGGTTCGCCAGCACTCTGTCCATCACATCGTAAAACTTCCAAGACCTCATTTTGTGGTTGTCCTTGATGCGGCGGTACTCCAGCTTCATCTTCTTGATCTTCTCCCTGCACTGGTCACCTGTGCGATAGATTCCCTTTTCGCGCAGGATGTGGGCTATTCGGTCAAATACTCGCTGGTTGCGCAAAGAGCTCTCCAGTTCAATCTGGACCGATTCATCCGACCACAGCTGGAGGAGCTCCACTATCTCGGGATCGGTCCAGTTGCTGCCTCTCTCATGTCTCCTGCCGCGAAAATCCATCTTCTAAATTAATGGACGTATTCTGCAACGCAGGGGAAAATGTGAAAATTAGATACATACTTCTGCCATCACAACTTAGGGAAAGCCGAGAAACGTTGCGACCTGAATATATCGTTAACGTGTATAGTTCACGATAAATGAAAATATACACACGTTGTTTTACCCACTTGTTTTCGCAAGGTAAATCAAAAGTGCAGCTCTTCGGAAACAGATAGCCGTGGAGCTGGCACTGAGATGTGACATCCACCTATCACAGAGTTAGCTTGACCCATGTCACAGCTAGTTAACCCGACTTGGACTGATGCAGGATGGAAAAGCTTTGTCCATTTGGTGCTAGAATGCATAATTCATTGTAAATATGAAACACCACAAGTTGGCCAAATGGGTAAAATACGCGTACAGCTATATCTACATCCGGGTTGACGGCACATGCGTGCTGTCCTTATTCCGGGATAACTTTGGTCCGTGCTAACGGGGGAGCTGCTGAAAGCGGGCTGGATTTTACTCATACCAGGCTGGGGTAGACACAACCATGCGAGTCAGAGTCCGACTGAAAGCTTTGCGTTATACCCCCCTCTAGCGTACAACCTTCCGTTTTATCCGTGTGTGTAAGTTTGCTGGATGTCCAGAAGATGGCGGTCACACACAGCAGTACCAATCAGCTAGCTGTGAAAATGAGGACGCGTGTTTTCATTACAGCGGCGGTCCGGAATTCATCTCTAACAATAAAACAACCCCGATGGCTGTTGAAATTAACGTAAACAAACATGTTTTTAGCAAAACATTGTGTGTCATCGATATAAAGGAACACAACTAGGTTTTGTCATTAAACTTATTAATTACTTATTAATTCTCATATATCAATATATACTTTTTGCGCACCGTATAGTTAATTTAAATGCTATATGATACCACGAATTTATTCTTTTCGCCTGTTAAAGAGGGTAAAATGTAGAGTGTCGAATGTAATGTGGATAAATGGACGTTAGGTGAGTTTACCTCTGCTTTGAGGTATTTAAAAATGCTGGTCCGCCCCTTTCAGCCGCCACGGTGACACAAATCAAGCATACAAAGCGGTCTACTCGGCTCTAAACGTGACGTATTTCCTGGAGAAAAGGGTTTGTGGCAGTTTGTTGTCGTCTCCAGCCAGTAGTGAACTGTTATATTGGCTCGTAGTCCCGTATTTTCTCCCCTTTTCTATCCGTGTTACACTTTTCTTGTGTGAATCAATGCAAACGACTGATGTGACATAACTGGAACTTATAGAAGAAAGCGTTAAAGAAATAATTAGGTGCGACGGTTGAAGTTAACTGGCACATTTTAATCATGGTGGTGGTTTCAAGTTGGTGGCGAATGACAGTCAAGACCGGATAGTTGAATTCATCACTTCTGGACAAGGATGGGTGTGTGCGGATAGCATTATCATTCATCTCCTGGAGTACCGGACGTGCAGTGCACGGTTCGATGTAGCTAAAGTTGAAAGTCAAACCGCATGAGAAAGAGGTGTCTCCACCCAGAGGGAAAAGAAGAGGATGAGGAGTCATGACGTTACCGTCCCCGCTTACGTCTGAGTAGCGAAGGTGATTGTTTTAGTTTTTCCAAAGGTACGAGTTAATGTGTTCAAAGCAGGGAGGGGAGCTGAGGCATAGTGGGTGGGAACAATGGGAGTAACGTTATTTGGGGGAAGCGTGAAAGCGGTCGTAGCTTAAAGTCTCTGCCCTCCCCAGTCCTCCCAGTCAGGTGTATCCCTTCCCAGTCTGGACCTCTTTTTGTTTGTTTGAGGAGACATGACTTAGACAGAAGACTGAAAAGCTTCCGACGCGTAGCGCTTTTCCTCTGAAGTTTTGTTTTTGGTAAGATAATTTCATATTTGTTGTTGCTGTTGTATTTACAGTGCTGTCGTTTGCAGTGCAGCGTGTCTCGTATGGATATGTTAATTCAGATGTATGTCTTGTCCTCCACTCTTTCATCTCTCTCTCGAACACGCACTCATACGTTTTCATTTGCGTTTTCACCCTGAAGCCTTAATGATTTAAACGTCTCATCAAGTACTTGTATCAGCTCAAGGTTTCTGTAATACATTTCATGTAGCTGAGGTGGAAATTGTTTAGATCATGTCGAGTACTATTGTTCTTTGTAGGAGTATAAGAATATTGGTGCCTGGTTTAAGAAAAGGAAAAGGAATTGAATCACCAAGCTGACAAACTAATTTTAAGTGTTCAGACTTATCCAGTCTAGTTTTCTGGTTGCTGTGGTTTATTGATAGTTCTAGTGAGCCTTCCACTGGGATCTAATGGAGGGATGAAGTCTATGGTGACCAGCAGTAGAGGCAAACCTAAAATTCTCTCTCAATCAGCCTAAACCACCTCACCAAATTAAAGATTGTCCCTTGAAACTACTCTTTTGTGCCTCCTTTTGTTGGACCTAAACCTTGCCCAGACCCCTTTGAGAACAAAGCTATTACATTTTGTGTTATGTTTATGTAACTAGAAGAAGTTGGACAGAGTGGTGTACACAAACTGCCCTGGACAATACCAACAGCTCTTATTGGTGCAAACATTTCATAAGAAGCATAAAACAGGAATGCAATGGGAAAGAAAGGAGCAGGAAGACAAACTTGTCAATAATGTAACTGCATAAACTAGGGCAGTGTGTTGTGGATGAAAGGATGTTTGACACAGGGAACGATGCCAAGATTCAAATGGCTGTTAAAAATGGCATTGGATATCTCTGTGGGACATTACTTACGGAATTGATTCTTTCTCCTGCACTCATTGCTTCTTTCCTAGCCAATATTTTATCAGGCGTTTCCACGTCTGCATCACATAGACAGTGGGAGCTAAGATGGATCAGGTTTTAGTACTAGTCAGTCATGGCGCTCTCACTCACTTCACAGTGTGTCTCAGATGATCACTGTAAAGCTCACTTCCAGCTGCGAAACACTGTCCTGACTGAGCACAACATGCCTGTGCAATGCCTCTGCGTTCTCACTCTAACTTTCAATTTTCCCTTGCAATTTTCTCTCTCAGAAGAGGATGCTTGGCTGTCAGTGGTACTTCACAAATGCTGCAGCTCTCTCCTGTACCTTGTTTTTTTTATGAGAGGGCAGCTCAGAGCACATGGTGGGTGTTGATTTGGCGGGTGGGCAGCCTGAAATAGAGCTGAAGTGCTGCATATGGTGTGTCACAGATTCATGTGCTTGTCATTACAAATGGAAATTGCTTGTTCATCCACATCAAGAGTAGATATGTTATTCTGTTAAATTATATTTATAGGATCATGCAAACGTGAAGAAAGCTGAATGTGTGTGCTGTTTGTCACCTTCGTCAAATGTTTGCTGTTGGTCATGTTCATGTAACCGTAGGCTTCTCCTGTTGTTCACTAAGCAGTTGCTCTGGAGCAGCTGTGGGTCATCTGTGTTCAAAGTCATACACATTTTCCAGATGGGTAGGAAAATCAAATTGCCAATTTTCTGGTCTCAAGCCCAGCCTTTTAGCTTCTCGTCTTTTCTGCCATTAGTTTAGAAGTAGGCATCGAGCCTGATTCACTGTCCTCATATTGATAATGTAGTATTGGTATTTATAGGGGAAATAAGAACAGGGAAATGTATTAATCTTTTCACTCAGCTACAACAATAATACTAGTGTATATTTAGGAGTAGTAAAAACAAACAGTGGTACTGTTGCTGATACTATTTTTTATGAAAAAATTTTGGCATTAGATTTTTGTTTATTGAGATCACATATTTTACTCTTGAGCAGTAATTTATTCTAAGATGGCAGAGTCAGTAGAGAGTCAGTATAAGATATTGAGGTATTAGAAAGTAAATTTAAAATGTATTATGCATAATAAAAACACACTTAAAGCTTCCATAAAATAAATCTGAATTACTACTAAAAGATGTGACTTATATACCAGTTTACTTTTGTACACTTAAGAGCATATGCCAAAACTGAACATGTATCTGTGATAAGTCTAAATTGTTTAATAATATATCATCTACTGATGTGTCTGACAGTGGCTGTAACGTGCAGTACAGTCAGTTTAGATCTTGGTAATGTATAGCTGTAATACAGTATGTGAGATCAGCAATGCAGGCAGAACGCAGAATATTTATAATTATAAAAAAGTACCGATGCATGCAGTATTTCTGTCGCCATATTAATATTAATTCCTTCCATGTTTTACTAGCCTTTACTTGCATAATAATCAGCTTCGGGCCCTAACAGCTTTTAAAAACTACGGAATATCCAGCAGTGTAAAGGCTGTTTACCAGCAGCTTAATAAAGATACCAGGACAATATTTGATGTGTTGCATTCCTAATCCATCTCCACTTCTTGTCTGTGTGGTTAAATAGAGAGGGGGCGTCAAAGGACTGAAATCACTCTGTGGTTAATTTGTGTTCTGATGGCCACTGAGCAGCTCCACTAGAACGACTGGGGGTAAAGTACCTTATTCAAGGGCACCTCAGCTGTCTCTGCTAAGGGAGAGGAGAGGATCGCTCATTATAATTTTTCTTGACAGACGTCTAAACAGTGTTTTGAAGGGAGTAACCTGTCATTGCTGATGCTGCCATGCTGCTTCCCTGGAGGCTTTTTTTATTAAAAAACAGGAAATTTTGATGAAAATGTTTTTGTTGTAATCACCATCATAACATACTACACCACATTCGGAGATCTGTTAACAGCTTGAAACAGAAGTTTGTCTTGTTTTTTAACAAACCACGGGTCACTTATCCACATGTCCATTTCCAATCACAACTATACTCAGTTGTGCTACTAATCTCAAAACAGGTTATGCAACTGATTTTACATTTTCTTTTAGTTAAAAATGTAAAGTCTTCAATTCTTTGGTTTGAAGATGGAAGTTTCACCTCAGTTTTAGGGCTTTGATGTATAGTGTAAAAGTAAGCTGCCTCTTGTTAACACCTCTCCAGGCTGGTGTTTTGAGAGAAGGTGTTTTGGGCATTGTATTATTATGTGCTTGTTGTTTTCCGCAATGCTGCATGGGGGATGGGACATCTCCCAGCTCTTTATTTTCATCTCTCTCTCTCTCCATCTATTCCTCTCTTTCACATCCCTGTCAGTGATAGCAGACCCCCTGCTCCTGTTTTTGTGACTCCAGCATAGCATCTAATGAGCTCAGAAGAATTGCTCCACAGGAAGAGTGACAGCCCCTGGTCATGTTTCCTCTGGCTTCCCTGCTACGCTCATATCACGCCCACTTCTAAATGTATCAGTGAAGCCACAGATGAATTCACTGAGCTTTTTGTCTTTGAATAGTTTAGATATGCGGAACTCCCCAGAATCAGAGGATAATTGTTTTGGCAAATGGGTGGGGACATTGTTTGTGTTAGTAACAACTTCTGAAATCTTCCCCTGTCTTGATCAGTAGATTTTAGGAAAAATGCAAGTCAAACAACAGTTTAATTCCAACCTACTCACCTTTTTACATTAAAGACTAAAATGTTCACAATCCAGCTGTGAGTTTCTAGGCTAATACCATATCTTACATACTTGGATGTGAACTTTTCCTCTCAATTGTCTTGATAGTTCCCAGTCACCAGTTAACATAACTGCATGTCTTTGGAAGGTGGGAGGAGGCCAGAGTCCCCGACATGTGAAGAACATTCAAAATCCACACAAAAAAGACACCCAGCTGAGTAAAAAGCTATGGGTATGAAAATGCTAATGGATTTCTGTTTTTCAAAAATCCACTAACAAGAACCCATGTCTTTTTTACTATGAGTCAACAGTGCTAAGCACTACACCACAGTGCCACACATTAGTAAGTCATTCTATCCTGAAAGTGTATGATTAGAAGTGTGGTGCTGTGTGTCCCTTTTCAGTTTTATATGCCATATATGCTGCCAGACTGCTTTAAAACACTGCCAACTACTGCCAAAATTTCCAGTTTTCTTTCACCTGAAATGCATATGGTCTATAGCAGATCCTGATGCTTGCAATGTTCATTGCATGGCACAATCTGAAACAGGGCACCACACCAATGATTTTGCTGTTCTCAGAACCTTAAGGGATTGTGGATAAAATGTTCATTTGTCCCGAGGGATGGCTGTAAAAGAAGGGTGTATCTCCTTGGGAGCTTAAATCTGCTCAGCAAAGATCATGACAATATGTCTTCTGAATCATGAGATGTCCTGTAATCACAACTGACAGTTTGATGTTCAGATGGAAAGAAAGAAAAAAGCTTGAAATAAAGGGATAATTTTTCAAACACACTCAGTAATTTTCATTGCAGTTTGCCCACCACGAGTTTTAGGATTTATCTTCTAATACTATAAACATTACTGTGAATATCTACAGCAAATGTAAAGGACTTCGCAAAAATTAGTCTTTGATACTGAAGCTAACATTCTGACTCCGGGATGGTGGTAGATGAAAGTAAATAGATTTTGATCTTTATTATGTAAAGGTCCAGTTGGTGGCGACAGATGAAATGTGCTGGAGGCTTTGCAGTTATCAGAGTCTTTACTAAGGAACTTCGAAGCTATTGTAGCAGCTTACACCTTAATAAGGCACTCCATGCACATTTTCTTTCTTTTGCCAGTAGAAGTTACCATTATTGGCAGGGTAAAATACTTTCTAAAAATTCCTGACATGGCAAATGTCATAGGTCACAGGTAAACACAACATTTTGAATAGTTTAATTCACGTTTCTTATGTCTAAAGTAGCTCCTGTTTATTTTCACATCTGTTAGTGCTGTGGCAGGGATTGACTCGCACCATTTTGCCATGTTGGTGGGATCTGCACTCGACAGACATTTAGACCTTAATCACCTCTCTCCTCTTCTTTCTTAGCATGAACTGTTATGCTTAGCATATCATGTCTTATCATCTTTTTTCTCACTCAGAGTTAGATCATTTACCACAGAGCTTTCCTTTTTATGTTTGACTTCTAAGCTCCATTATCGCAACTCAAAAGAGGTACAAATCAAAAGACTGCAGAATGTCCCAGTCTAAAAATATTTTTTTATGTGGACATCTGCTCAAATAACAATCCTTTTTATCATACTTCTTCTTTTACTATTCAATTAAAATATTCTGAACGATACCTTTCATACCAATTAAGTAGCTCGTTCAATTTAAATTTTGTAAAATATGAAAATTAAAAGCAGTGTCTAAATGATGGTGTAAAAATCAAAGCTTTGTCTTACTTGTTGCCACAAAAGCTGTGCAGTGATTTGCTTGGAGCTTGGCCTGTATTGCAGCAACATGCATACTGAATATCATTATCATACATTACCATTACATGTCTGAAATAGATGCAGGATTTTTTTGGCAGAGCACTTGTTTGGTTTGACTTTTAGTCTTTGCACGTTCATTTAGATGTGTGAGTTTGACAGTGGGCAGCGAGCTAAGAATGATGCATGGCAATGTTTATGAGTATGCTGCTTATTTTTGCTGCATTTTGGGGGTTTATTTTCTGAATGGTGTCTGCAGTAGGTAATTCAGGGCCAAGAGTGACCCAGTTAAGAAGTCTATGTTTGTGTTTATAGCTGACTCTGTCCTCTCATCTCTAGGCCACTGTTCTACTTTGCTGCTGTAAGGTAGAGCAGCCCTGCTCTGCCTGGAAAGCAGTGACAGACGGACGGATAAACTGCCCTGTGAAGTGTTCTCCTTTTCATGGATGCCAGGGTGGCCCTGCTGCACTTATGGACAGTCCTTGTCCTCCTGACAGCTGAACTGATTGATGCAGAGGTCTACACCAACACATGGGCTGTCCAGATAAGTGGGGGGTCAGAAGAGGCCAACCGCATCGCCAGGGAACATGGTTTTGTCAACCTCGGCAATGTAAGTTCTACTTACAGTATAATGTATGTGTGCGTGTCGGCTTTGTCTCATTTTAAATAACTACCTATATCACTGCACGTGTGACTGTATTCATGTACACCTCTGGCTTGTAACAATTAACATCTTGAGTGTCAGTGTCACACAACCGTTGTACATCAAAGCCAAGCATCAGAGAGCCTGCTGTAACACCTCTAGGCCATCCTGTTTGTGCAACAGATTGTAAAAGTGTGGCGTCCTCCACTTCTTATAGCTTAAGTGGGACATGCGTGACTTTATAACACTCAGCTGTGTTCACAAGGTAGCGTTAGAAACAGACAAAAATAATAAGGTTGTTTTTTTAGGGTCCAAAGGAAGGTAGTTCACATATATTTAATTATGATGTGGGTAGTTCACTGTTACTGGTAGCACATTAGCATATTTTTTCAGCATAGCAAAGTCTATTTAAATAAATGCTGCACAGTTTGCAGATAATTGTTAGAAGAGGTGAGGACTAGGCAGCAAAGAGGGAGAAATAGTAGTGGCTTATTCTTTCAATAGTGCATTTGGTCCCCTCAATATCAAAATGGGTCCAAGGCTAAGCTTTTCTCATACTGAGCTCAGCTGTTGACAGTGAGTCGCTATTTGGTTCCCTCTACCCCTGTTGCTCCACTTGAGATGTAACTTCATTTGCATGCGTCTTTGTGGAGCTGCCTGAGTGCCACACACTACTGAACAGCTTTCTGGATTACTTCTCAGGAATATGCGTAGGAGGTTCTGCATATTCCCACCCCACTTCTCCCCACCTCAAATAAAGAGGATTTTCGGAGGGAGAAGTTTGCAAAATTAATTCAGGCTTATCTTTGCTTTCTTTTATTTTGTCAAACAAAGAATGTTTAGTTTCCCTGTTATCACAGTAAATAGTTGTCACATGGGTTTACGGCGATCTGGACGAGGTTTGATGTGTGTCGTTATTCAATCTTCTTTATCGTCCATCTCATTATATTAAATTGTATCCGTGTGACTGAACATTAGGCTTGTCTAAGCAGCTTACTTTCTGCTTACATCTGAACTTCATTTAATATTTATCTAAATTGTTGCAGTTTTTCAACAATCCTAAACTACTGTAGTTCAGAGTGAAAGAAAGCTTACATTAAGTATAAAAGCCCCTAACGGATTTTTATTCTTAATTGCTTCTGTGAAGTCTAGGTAAAAAAATCTATCTTTAGTCTTGGTGAGCTGGGTAAAATGAAATGTTCAATATTCTTCTCACAGAACGCATACATATTCTAGACATTCACCCACGGGCACAGTGCTGCGTAGCAAAAAAAGCCACTCTTCCTCCAAGTGAGGCAGTATCTCTTTGTTTTACATTGCTTACGTGATTATGGGAGATGGACAGGTTTTTCCCTTTTGCTAATTAGTGATTGTATCAAAAGTGAGCAAGAATTAGGCACAGAAGAGTGACAGCTGACTAGGTCTCTGATGCCATATGGCATCTTTTCATTTTAGCACTTATGACATTAAGCATCTCATGTCATGTAGCCCTATTTGATGAATGATTTTTTACAGACATTTTTCCTGAAGAGATGCTATGGCGGAGCTTCTTTTTGCAGTTTTGACATGAGATGCAGATATTTTTTTGCAAGTTTGGAAATGGCGAAGTAGAGAATTAAAAAGAAAGTAGAAAGAGTGAAGAGTAGAAAGAACCCAGATAATTAATACTTTCCCATTAGAAAGTGAAAAAGAACAAAGAAAGTGCACAAGTGAGACATGGGGTGACAGCAGGGCCGTTGGGTGGGAGTGAAATGGGCACTGTCAGTAGCTAATATGGTACTGCATTACAGACTGAGGAGCATGACTATAGGATGACTGGAACTGAAAAATGTAGTATTTTTATTCAAATTAGATTTTGCAGGCGTACATCTTCAGTAATTGTTTCACAGTGGAACCTAAATAAGTTTTATTTTGCTCTCTAGTCCCTCAGTGGTTACTATGATAAAATATGTGCACAACCTGCACTGTACTGTTATGAGGTTGTGTGAAGTTGCAAGGGTTATGCTTGGGCAATTCTTTGTAAGACTGGGGCCTATGGCTGTGTGATTTAAATCTCACATCACAATATAAGCAACTTCATATCCTCATGGCAATCATAATTAGCACATTTTTTGTAAATTCAACAGATAAAATATTAAAAATGCCAACAGTTAAAAGGTAAAACATTTTGAATTATATAGTTAACAAATAAAGGTTCTCCTTTTTTTTAGAAACTTCGCGCAGATGTTCAATTAAGCTTGTGATAAAATGTACAATTGTAATATTACTGTACTTTTATGACTCACTTCATTCTGTTTGACATGACTTTTTAATAGTTGGGTAAAACAGGTTAGTGTGGTTTCTGTGTGTTGTTTTCTAGTCAGACTTTTCATACATAAACCATTTCCACACAACAGAAGTAGTCGTTTTAGATAAGAGCTCTTTGTGTTGTCTCAGCTGGTCGGAGTCCTTTTCCTGTTCCAAATTACCTAGTTCTGTGTCATGTTTACTCTCCTCCACTGTTTGTAATGCCTTCAAGAATATACCCTGCCTGCATCCAGGAACATCATTTTCCAAATGATAGAAAATATGGCTTTAAAGAGCATAATTTGGGACACAACAAAATACACTGCCCAAAACAATTAGTGTAACACATCAGATGTGGATGAACAAATGATTTAAGTTAAGTCTGTGAGACTGTGAGAATTTCAACACAGGAACTCATAATGTGACTCAGATGTGCATATAACTCCTGTGTGTCTGTATTCACTCCTGATCAGTGAATGGTACCCCAGGGGGCCTCCTTCCAGACTTGTATCAGTGCATCAGTGAGCTTCTGGACAGTCTGTAGTGGTACCTGGTGATGTTGGATGCAGGATACATAATGCCCCATAGGTGCCCAGCTGGGTTTAGGTCAGGGTGACTTGACTGTGGCATCAGTGCCTTTGTCATCCAGGAACCACCCACTCACTCTGGTCACATGAGGCCAGACATAGTCCTGCACCAGGAGGAACCCAGGGCCCACTGCACTAGTGTAAGGTTTGGTAATCACTCTGAGGATTTTATCACTGTACCTCACAACAGTCATAGCTGTGACATGGAGGTCTGTGCAGCCCTCCAAGGATATGCTTTCCCAGAACAGTACTGACCCTTCACCAAACCATTAATGTGCCATGATGTTACCAGCAGCATACTATTCACCACTGTGTCTCCATATTCTTTCACACTTGTCACATGTGCTTGTGAACTTGCTCTCATCTGTGAAGAGAACAAGGTGCCAATGGCAGACCTGCCAATTCTGGTGTTCTCTGGCAAATGCCAGTGAAGCTGCCCAATGCTGGGCTTATTATTATTATTATTATTATTATTATTATTATTATTATTATTATTTATAGAGCACTAAACTTGCATTGCAAAATACTTCACATGAGCGAATGTGTAGAGCATGCAGAAGGAATGATGTGCAGCAGTGGTCATATTAAGGGGAGTTAATATGAGTTAATGTTCAGGATTCCAGTGCATGTGTTAAAGCAGCTTATGTTGTTTTTCCTTTAATGCATCACCTGTCTGTATATCATCAAATCATAGCCCTACTAGGAGCTTAACAGAGAAGCAGCAGTTTTTTCAACATTCTTGGTGGTTGTTCTGCAGGGCACTTGAGCATCATGTATAATCAGGAAGTAATTGGGGTTTTATCACTAATGTGATTATAGGACCATCACATAACTGATTAGTTGTTCACTGCTGGGGCCAAAGATGCCTTACAGTATGTCTTGGAGCATCTGTATGTATTGCAGATTCACTCATTATCCACCCGTCATCATCCATCATTCTAACTGCTTTTCCTGTTGGGTCGCAGGGGGCAGGAGCCAGTCCCAGCTGTCTTTGGGTAAGAGGCAGGGTGCACCCTGGACAGTCTGTTAGTCTGTTACTGTGCTGACACAGTGATACAGAGATGTATCCACCTGACCAGGGGATCTGAACCCTGGTCCTTGTACTTATTAGGCAACAGTGTTAACCACTATACCACGTTACTACCATGATCTCATTATGTAGTAACTTTTTTTTTTTGAGTCAAGCTGTAAGAAAGAAAGTGTGTGTGTGTCTGTGTATTGCGTGCATGTGTGCTTGAGTGCGTGTGTGTGTGTGTGTGTGTGTGTGTCTAAGGCTTAAGTATAAATGTCATCAAGACTTCCTAGTTGTCACAGAGCGTTGTTATGTTTCTCTCTAATGTGTTCAATGCTGTTTTTTAATAATGCCTTTGTGTCTGCGTGGGAGTTCCAGACCAGGGTTTGGAGCTAAATGTCATGTTGTGTTCTTGGTGAGACGAGTCAGATTCATTGCTTTTATGAGGACGAACATGCTCTGTGGGCGTTGACAGACCGAATCACCCCCCTCTGTGGAATAGACGTCTAATGCCAGAGCCTTTCCTGTCATCTCTTTGTTTTTGTCTCTGTCTGTTTCTCTCTTTACATCACTCCATCTGAGTGATTTCTATTTATAGCTAATTTACTCAAAAACATGTGGTTATAGTGTAGTTCTAGATTAAGCGGAAATAAAGAACACCTAGGTTTTGTTATCCAACTTCTCATCATCTGCTCCAGCAGTCATGGCCCCCTTCAGAGGTGGCAGGAAAACACTCCAATGCCTTTTGTGTTGCAGAGGTAGGAGGTCATTTCCAGCTAGTGAGCAAATGTTTGATTGCATTCACCTTGTTTCAGTTGATTGTACTATAATATTCTTTCAAAATCCAATATCCCTCCTGCAGTTTCTGAGTTTTTCAGACCTCCGTTTCCAATTTCATAACATCACGACCCCAAATACATATCCACTCTGGGCTAGGTGGAATGTACTCTAAAGACCATTGTTTGCAACACGACACCCTGCCAACTGTGTGATGCACCAGCGTACTGGCCAATTCTGTCTCAATTCAATTAAATTCAAATGAGCTGTGTTGGCATGAAAGGCAACTAAATAAATACATAAAATGCATGTCCTTTTCACTCACTCTATTTCTGTTTCTACGGTGTGTTGATCTGGTGACTGCATGAGATGGTCACAAGACATCAGGATTAAGTCCATGTTTTATTAGTAAAGAAATGACACTAATGCTCTTAAGAGTGTACAAGGCCAGTTTGCTCTCTAGATGAGTATTAGATTTTTTTAATATTCGAATGGGATTTGTAAAGCAAAGTCTGCCAGACCAGCTGATTATATCAAACAGTGTCACTGCTTTTATCTTGCTTCCATTTGCCTTGAGTATGATTGAAAGGCTTGTGCATACGTGTTTTTGTGTGTGAGGCAGCTCATTTGTTTGGCTAGCTGATGTTTTTGTCCTCATTTTAAGGTAATGGTTTATTAAAAGAAACATCAAAAATATCTCTCTCTCTCTTTGGTACTCCATCTCAGTCTGTGCCTGTTGTTTTCTCTCCAGTGCATACTCAATCTGAAATGTTCAAATCCCCGCACTTCAAAACTCTAGTCTCACACACGAACCCATACTACACCATTCTGCAGCATATAGACAGGTAATGCCTGCACCTGCAGTATTTGCTGCCTTCTCTTTCCCTCAGGAGTTTGAAGAGAAAATAAGGAGAGTCTCCCTGAATAGAATTTATGAAGTCTTACCATTAGCATTAACAAGTCTCAGTAGAACTAGTCTACAGAGGTGATAATATATTATAATAGAACAATGAGGTTATTATAAGAAAGACTAGGAATCTCTCAGCGGAAACCAGAACTTTTTTTTTTTTGCTGTTTCACACTACTGTCCTGATTCAAAATGATTAGTTTGTCTTTTCTCTATCTGTTCTTGTTCATAGCTAAACGTGTTTTTTTGCAGTAAATGGGTCATGATAAACTCACTGTCTGATATCCATTCATATCTAGATGTACTGGCTAAACATGTAGTTAATGACAGCTAAAACAAATGTTAGGCATCCTTAATCATCCAGTATATTATTGTGTCTGAAAATTAATGTGACCATGACAACACCAACAAACTCAACAAATTTGGGGGAAAAGTGGAAAAGTAATAAAAAAATAGGTGGTAAGTTGTGAAGCTAGAGTGTGATCTGCAATAACTTGTTTAACAGTGTCTTAATAACAGCCTAGCATTAGAGCACATATACATATGTAACATAACACTTAGTGCATTAATGAATTTTTTTTTTAAATATTTGCATTCTGCTTAAACAGATTTTTGAAATGTAAAATATGCAGCATTGCTTTTAGTGTGTTTATATCTTCAGCTTGTTTGCATCTTGGGTTGTGCTGTTAATGTGTCTACCATTATTAATTCAAAATATCAATATACACACATTTATTGACAAACACTGCCCTGCTCTGCTCTCACAGCACCATTTCCTCCTAGAATCAATAATCTGCATGAAATGAGTTTCCAAAACCCCACTAATTTCAAGAAAGGGTGCCCCACATTCAGTCTCCTTATTTGTAAGGCTGCAACTACCCATTACAGCCTGCATTAGATGTGCCTCACTTGTAGTGAGACATGCACCCTTATTAAAATTCGGCAAATTGCTATAAGGAACTTTTTTTTTTAATCTTATGCTTTTGTGATTTTAGAAAACCTATGACTGAGGGACACTATTTAAAGCGCAGTACTCGCTAGTGTCCAGTGTGTTTCATAGATACTATTCAATACAACAGCACCACTCAAGTAATTTGGGCTACCACACGTACCTTTTGAATACCTTTTGAAATTGGAAATAGCTGTAAACTGAATGGTCATTTAGGCACAATTAGCATTTTGTAATTTCAGTCTTATTCAGTGTGTTCAAAAACACATTGAATAAGACTGCAGAGCCTTTGTTGGTAAATCAATAGTGGAAAATGTAAAATGTAGACATCTGAAAAGAAATCAAATTTCTCTTTTCTATACTAGCTTGATTATTTTTGCAAGCTGTATTTTTTTGTTACCATCCAGATGCCTCATTGTGAAGTCTTGTCAAAGAATTTCTATTAGTGCGTTTGAAATATTGACTTGAGGTTGTAAATGTGTTCAACATAAGGTAGTTTTAAAAATATATTTAAGTTATAGCTTCTTTGTGGTACAAAAAACATAGATTACTCAAGTGCCACTTATGAATAATGGTTAATATTAAAAGTATTGTTTATTAAACTAAACCAATCAATTACCCTTATTTTCCAACACAAATTATTACATAATTACACAGGTAATTAATTAGGTGCTCATATGTTTGTTTATTTTCAAGACAAATTCACATTAGATTTACCAGCATGAGCCAGTCAGTCAGTATCAAGGTTTTTTTTGTTTTTTGTTGTTTTTTTTTTAAAATCCACATTTAATTGGTAAACTCGTTACACTGCAAATAATACTTTTATGGAAAAGATGAGCTCACAGTTTATTAATCATTTAAATTTAAAATGAATAAACACATACCCCTGTAACTATTAGCTTGCCTGCTGGCCTCATAAATTTATTAATCCATCTATCTGTGCGTGTGTGTTTATGAGTATATGTATGTATGCATTTGTTTTTGTAATAATTGTCTTAGAAGTTGTTGCAACCTGCTGCTCGTGTTGTTAGGGCTTTACAGCCCTACAGTAAAGCCCCTGTGCTCCTGCCACTGTCTGCCCACTGGCACACCAGTGCACAGTCTGTTCTGGCATTAGATTGCCATGGACAAAATTACCAACATATTATTTCCAGTAGATTGTCTCCATTGTTCAGAGAGAAGTGTCATTCTTTTTGTATGTTTGTGTTTCTGTTTAGTTTTACCTTCTCTCTTGAATATCTAGTATTCACTTAAACATTTGATCTGTCAGTTTTTGGACAGTTTTAATGCTTTTCTTTTCTTTTGTCACAGGTATGTCATTATTACCATTACTGTTTGAGAAATTGTATCATGCTCTTGCTTCACTTATGTCTAGTAAGGTCGCATTTCAGTCTTTTGTTTTACTTTTGTAGATGTTTGACATTTTTATCTCTTTAATCTCTTTGTCTCTTTGCAGGAATGGCTTTCAGTCATTCTCATTTCTTGTCCTCCCATCCTTCCTTCCTTCCTCTGTGCTTTCCCTCCTCTCTTATGGTCGTCCTCTCCTCCCTTTCTTTATTCTCCAGCTTCTAATGTATGTCAGTGTTTACTGTTCTGAGTGAAGTGCACCTCCTCGTCCAAGAGCTGTCTCTCATTTAAATGCACCACTTCCCTAATATGAAGCCTGCAGTCACATACCTTTTAACTGTTTCCAAAAATGTCTCCATGAATGTGTTGGTGCGGTGCCAGAGATCTGCAAAAATCATTACTCAAAAGGTCCTCAAAATGATGTTTTATAACTAAAGAATATCTGACCCATAAAACTTGCATTTTGCTTTATACTAACTTTGATAACCAATTTGCAGTCTGCTTTTGAACAGGAAGATGGTTAGAAAGCAGGTTGTTGTTTCCATGCAAAGGCTCTGAAAGACCAGACCGTATTGATCAAGTGTATAGAAAAAGATTAAGTCTATCAAACTGGTCTCTGTCCCTCCACAAATCAACCATGCGTGTGGATTGTCTGACATCATTCCAGTGTCTTCTCCTCTTTATTCTTAAGACTACTTACATTCACAATCTCCCCATTATTGACTTAGATGCCATGAGTAAATTCAAGATGGAACTACTTTTGTAAGCCATTGACTTTTATTCACAAAGGCAATGTAGCTACAATGAAGTTCAGTCTCAGCTTTAGCTCAGCTCAGCTCTGCTCAGTAGGCAGCAGTATACACTGAACATGTGTAAACACAGTTAGCAGTTTTGTATAATTAGCTTCTTGCATATCTGTTCATTGACTTGTGTGGTTTTTGATATACTGTTTTTATACCAGTGTCTACAATACTGTATTTCTATATGCAGTTCTTGGCCCTAAGAGATATTATACTGTGCCATGTGTTCGTTTATTACCCACAGACAGGTTTGAGGTTTCAGTTCCAGGAATAACATTTAATTTCAGCTCATGAACAGCTATCATCACAAATGAAAATTAGCTTTAAACCTGTGTAGACAAGGCTTCTTGACCATTTTGTTTATTTTTTCAGATCAGCTTTTTGTATTAATTTAAATTTAAAGTGTCTAAGCTCAAACTCAGATTTTTACCAGTTACAAATATATTCTATTCATATGATAATCATAATTTTCTTTTTATATTTATATTTTATATTGTTATGCATATTTCTTATTTGAATGGCCGATCTTGTCAGATCCTGTCAAGCTATTGAAAAAAGTAATTGTGTGAAAAAGTAATTGCCACCCCCTTGTTAAATCATGAATGAACTGTGATTAACCAAATTTTTGGAAAGCTGAGTTGGCCTGATTATTGCCAAACCTGTTGCATCACTTTAAATAACCTTTAACAGACGCTGTTTGACAAAGTCAAGCATGCTAAAACATCTGAAAACGGCAACATATTATGCCACGAAATAAAGAAATTCACGAACAGGTAAAAAAACAAAGTAACTGTACAGTCTTTCTCAGGCTTTGGGACTCCAGCCAACCATGGGGACAACTTTTTCCCCTTAATAAATGAAATAATTTTGTATTTATTCAGGTTATTTTTGTGTTATATTAAAATTTGTTTGATGATCGTTTAAATGTGACTAATATGCAAAAAAAAAAAAAGGAAGGGGGAAATTACTTTTTCACAGCCCTGTATTTCATTTTAAAAAAAGAGGCTGATAGCAAACATAATTTATTATATATATATTATCCTGTTGTTTTTGAGATGTTTGAACTTTAACTCCTCACAGTTCATTGTGCTATTAAATCAGCACTTTCTCAGTAGAGTGTTATCTGAATGTGGTCATTTTAACTTGCTGCGCAGTACTTGTTTTAGGACAATTTAATT
>OMLM01000731.1:0-14999 GCA_900302695.1 Helostoma temminkii | reverse complement strand
ACAATTTAATTGCATTAGAGTGTACATGTTAACATGATATTACATCTGCCCCTGAAGGTCACAGATGAGAAGACATACACAAACAGTAATAGTTTAAGGCTATCGGAGGTGTAGATCTGACACAGTACTGTATATGTGTGTGCAGAGTATCTGTGTGTGAGATTATTCACACAAATTCTTGCATGTTGTACATTTCTACTCAGAGCAAATGTAACTGTCAGGTTGCTGTGTGTGCAGCTTTCAGGTATACATTACTTATTATTTGTGTGACAGTCCACCACAGAGCAGAACAGTTTAGAAGTATGGTGCATGACTTGTAGTAAAAAATGTTGCTGCAGTGGCTCAGGCTTGTGAAACTCATCACTTCAGATGTCTGCAGACATACACAGGAACACTGGGCCATTTCCACCAGCACAGCACTAGCTCTGATTTACTTGCAAGACAGAGTAAATATTCATTTGTTGGCACTGCATCCATTATGAATTATGCCAATTCAATGCATTGATCTACTAAAAGAAAATAATCAAATTACTTTGGCTTCAGCAACAATCCATGTGAGACACTTTGAAGTGCAATAATCAAACTAATATGAAACTACTCACTGCTTTGCCAGGATTTAAAAGCATAAACTGGCACTGTCCTTTCAACTGACACTACAGTCACTACTACACTAAGATTACTGCCGCAGTCAGTCATATAAATGTTAAGACTACTGCTGCTACTACAGCTTCTCCTGCCAATGTCACATCTACAAATAATATGGAATTCCAGCTTAGAGTAAAATGTCCTCCACAGTGTTTAGTCGTGAGTAAATACATGCAATTATATTTAATGGGTGTACTTGAGTTTTATTTGAATTTTTGATCAATATGAAACTGTTTTTGTTAATCAATTAATTTGTGTTACCCATAATTAACTGTATTACACCAAGAGAGCAGCTGCCAGGTTAAATAATTATTTTTAACTACTGTCAAGCCAACAATCAGCACACCTAGTGTAAAAAAGCATTATACTACAGTATCTTGCAGTTGTATTGTAGAGCTTGGGAGCTCATCCCTTATCCTGTACTTGTGGAGGAGAAAAAAATGAACAGACCTTGAGTCAGCTCTGGGCTCTGCACATGGGGAATAACCTCCAATAATTCTGTATGCCAAACAGCAGGATTGTTCATGCAAAATGGGCAAAGAGCTTTAGCTTATCCGCCTCAGCGTCATCATTTGCTATGTGTGTACGCCGGTGGCTTAGTCACTTCTCAGCCATGATTTTTTTTCCCCTGTGATAACGTAGAACAATCAAAAGACATTTCTATTCCCCTGCTGTTCTTTGTGGTGTGAGGGTTTTAGCCCTCACTTTGAGAAAATATTATTAGGAGTGTAAGATGTGTGGGTATCAAGAAGGGTATAAATGAAAACAGGAATTAAATATTGAGGAAATTGTTAGCCAGGGGTGCAAGTGAAAGATCAGATTAGTTCTCAGTAAGTATTGCCTTCTACAGGGAGGCTTCTGCAACATTTCCTGTTATTTAAGCTCCACTAAAACCTGAAATAGCAAAGACAGTGCAATCTGAAGCCTACACGCATACAAATAAGTAATTTGACTGTGACTGAGGACAGGAGACAAGTTATTAAGATGTTATTAGTTTCCTTTGCTGTGTGCCCAGCTTCTGCTGTCTTTCATGAAATGTTGATGTTGAATGATTTTTGATTTTTCAAATTTCATATTGTTTGGATTGGACTGTTTGTATTCCAGTTAAATACATTGGATTTTGCATGCAACCAATACATTTGGCATGAATATAAAAAAATATATAATAATAATTTATATATACATTTATTTTGTGTTTTTTTTAATTTAATTTTTATTAAAGGGAATTTTAGCAGGGGTTCATGGTTGAATGCCTGCACTGCATTTATAATGAGAGTTTCTCTTTTAATTTGGTGAACTATTGATTAAAACTCCACCAACAGTGATGAAATATTGTAGTTAAAAATGTATTATGCCCATACTTTCTGAAATCCACAAGCTTTCTTGCTTCAATCTAGCACCAGGGGGCTAATTCCATATAAGAGCAAAGAATTTCCCCACATATTGCCCTGGAAATCCATTTATGGTACATGGACATCAAGCTCACTAGATGACACAATGTCACCTCAGCTGTGATGCTTTAAAGTGTCAAATGAGTCACTTCACAATCACTTTAGAAGAAAAGTGGGGTAACACTTAGACCATTTCAATTATGGATTTCTACTAGTTACTACTGTTATTTCAGGTTTTCGATGCCTGCGATGTTCCACAAATGACTAAAGCAAGGACCAGCATGCCATCTTATTTTTATTTTACTTTAGGGGTTTGATGATAGAGAAGCAAAGAGAAGTCTATTAGTATTACTTTTTTCTCGGCGCAAACAAGTGAATCTCCTCCTGTGTTCAGCTCAGGGATAGCATATCAGGGATTGTGTGGGAAGGAAAAATAATGTATTAATTTGCCATTAAAAAGTATAAGACAAATCAGAGTAAAACTTTAATCAACCAGCAAGGATAGTCTATGAAAGTGCTTTGTCATACATAGCCAGATCCCAGACTGTGGTCCATGCTTTTTTTCCCCTTATTCAAAGTCTGCCAGGGCGATATGATGCAAGAAAAGGTTGTGTAGAGCAACGTGTACTTTGTGCTCCTATAAAAGTAAAAATATGACCTTTTGAGGGAAGGAGAATAAAGAGAGAAGGTCTGTGAGGGTAGAGATATCACGCACCTCTCACTTGGTCAATTGCAGGCTGATGCGTTGTAGCGAGAGACAAGACAGAGAATGATGGTGGAATAGCAAAGCAACTGGGCCTTCCAGTCTCTGGCACTGTTGTTGACCATGTTTCTTTCTGGAGTTTACAGAAAGCTGGTGAATTTGTCGTCATCACTCAGTGTTTGCAGTGGACAGTGACAGCTCTGTCATGTCACATGTCACATTTATGATGGTAATAATTAGTGGTAAGCATTGTTAATATTTACATCTAGATTAGGCACTGGATGGCCCAGCAAATAGACCTTTATATTTTATAGAGAGTTAATCATTAAAATGTATGGACTTCTAATCAAAATCTGAACATTTTTGTAATTAGTGGTTAATGATCCGTGTGAAGTCATTCGAGATTTTATATGATTAGGTAGATGGGATGTGCGGGCATCATGCAGTTCTTCACCCAGGGGTGGGAGTTGCATGTACTAGATATAATACAGCCAGATCATTCTCAGCCTGAATAATGTAAAAAGAGTGCCTGCCATGTGGAAATAATACTGTTCACAGCAGAGAATGAATACAGAATACTTTTGCAGCGTTTGTTCCATTTTGATTCTCTCCTTAGAATCCTTTGTGGACAAAGACCAAGTGCGGTGTCGGATGAGCAGTTTTCTCTAAAATTGCAACAATACAAGGTTTCTACACAGTGTGTACACTAAAGCGAAATGGACATGAAAGAATGGGGCTGTTGATCCAGAACATACCAAGGGCCCATGGTTCAAATCGGCTTTACAACTGTCTGGACTCTTAGATCTTGATAAATTATTTATATTATGGTAGTTTAAGCTTGTCCTCTAGGAAAAGGCTTTCAGATGATTTGTTTATCAAATGCAGGACCTTCTTTCTGTAGGTCCCTACCCATGTTGCTCATCCCTTTGACTATAAACCTTATTCCTTCTGCACACAGAGCCAAGTAAAACTTACATTAATTTCTGACTGTTCCCTTAGCTAAGACAATTTTTGGTTTTATCCCACAGACTGTATTAGCACATTTATTAATATACACTTCTCGTTCATACTGAACCAGGAGGCTTAAATGCCTTCTCATTAAGAGGTAGCAAGAACTATACATATCTAGTCTGGATTATACTGTAATGGGAAAGATGACTGCATTATTTATGTGTACTATTTGTATACGTTGTGCTATTGCAAACCTCTCCATTCCCCCATCATGCATCTGTCCTCCATCTGTGCTGCATTATAACTGCAATCGGGGCTGCAGGCGATTCTGTATGAGATGTTGTAAAGGAGAACTGGCGGGGCATGTTGTAACATAAAGCTCTATTTCACCAAAGAGCATAATTTGGCGAAGAAGTAGTTTCACTAAGCCAGACCACAGGCCATTCAGCAATGTCATAGCTAAACTCATATTTATGCTTGGATGGTGCAGGAAAAACATTTCTAGGTTTATTAATCAATCAAAGAGTCACTGTCATCATACAGGCTGTCAAAGATGATTGAAACTGTCCTTGGATTTTTATCAGGAACCCAATGTCATTCTGTTAACAGCTCCATTGTTGTTTGGTGTTGTAGGAGGATTGTGAAGAAACAAATGCAACACACCAGGCTGTCTCAGTACAGTGCAGAAAATGTTTCTGCTGTGGATTCATGGAGGACATTGAAACACAAAATTGTGTTTATTTATTTTTTTCCAAGATTTTATTCCAGGTTTTCTGTTTACAGGTTCCTTCTCATTATGCTCCTATCATAAGCATAACAGGAAAAAGTCCTGAAGGGACTAGTCACATGATGTAGCTTAGCAGAATGCTTCAGCCGTTTATCATTGTTATGAAGGCTATCATGGGACCTTGCACAAGAGTCCTTTATAATAAGTGCTGTGTTCTATCATTTTTCCAGCGCCACCACACAAAAATACAGTCCATATAACAAATGTGAATGGTAGTTTGGGCCTTGCTTTCTGCTGCACTACATCTACCTTATACGATATGATATTTTAAAATTACTAAATCTATGTCTGAACTTTTTCTCACATGTTTTTTTCAAACTGTTATTTTCTAAATCATATAGCAACTATTTTAGGGTTGTCTGCTGCTCAATACTGTGTTTGTATTTTTTTGTAAAATGCTTACAGCAATTTATTAAGTCCTTGCTTCTACTGATCATGCTGGGTAGATAAAATTGTTGTAAATGTCATGCCCTTTGCAGCGTAGGGATGCTTTATGTTGAATAGTACTATAACAAAGCAAACCTGGCATGGACTAATGTCATGAGAGAACGTTCTCTTCGATAGAGTTTGATTAACAAACCGTTTTTCTTGTTTGCTTGGCTTTTTCTTTTGCTTGTTTTTATTTTTAGCTTCTTTTTTTACCAACCTTGAAGGGAGAGACAAGTTTACACAATGTCTCCTATGGTAAAAATTGCTGTATCTCAATTGACAATATAGTTACATGAAGACTTAACAATTGTGGTGGAGGCAAAAGTCAAAACACAAGATGCCAATCAAAACTGTTCACAAGGAGAGATTCAGGCAATTTATTGGAAAATGCAAGAAATATTTCATTGATGTTGTGGTTTTAAACCTACCTTACTGGTTTAGTTTAGTTTTGTATTTGATGTCTAGGCTTATTTTTTTCATGACAAGTTGGCTGTTTGTCTAATATTCAAAAAACACAGATAATAGGTACATAGATGTAATATATGTATAATATATAGTAAAGTATTTTTTAAGGTATATAAATATATAGTAAAATATATAATATAGTATATTTTAAACGTATATATAGTGATATTTTTAAGTTTAGAAGAAGCCATTGGTGAATAACTAATAATAAATAATAAATGAAGCCAAGTATGTTTTCACATCGCTACATGGGTATTGGCCTTGTGTTTTGTTTCTGATACATTTGGGCAGTGACTCATAGTAGACCAGTGCGTTAAACTGCTCCGCCATCCTATCAGATTTAGACACAAAGCAGGTTATTTCAGGCTCTTCTGGAGCCATGCAAAGCTTGAGTTTCCATTCTCAGTACACAGGGACCACAGTTCTCAAACTCTGAATACACATTTTGATGTTCTCAACTTTCTGTGCTTGTGCGATTCAAGGAGGGTACATCCATGACTTTGAACATGGTCTAGTTCAAAGACACACACACACACACACACACACACACACACACACACTCTCTAGTAACCTTGCTCCACTGGTAGGATCACCGTGCCTTGTGTCCTGGGTCCCTTTTAGAAAGGGAACTGGAGGGGGGGTGGAGAGTCCTGAGAATCTTGCTCTTGATCTATAAGGCCACTGTAGAGGATGTTTTTAATGTTTAGTACACATCGGTGTGCACAAGCAATGTAAGAATATGTTGTATCAAACTGTTTTATTTAACACAATTCTATTGAATCAAACCATGTAATTACTTGAAAAGTATAGCTTATATTTTTGTGTGGGTCTGTATATCTTTTTTCCCTGATGTCGCTGATGCTTTGTCTCATTATTGTTTTTTATCTAATTGATATTTTTTAAAGCATTGCTTTGTTGTGGTGTGTATATGAGTTTAAAATCACTTTCTGCCCAAAGACATGAATATTGAATCTTGCTGGCATTATTGCTATAATCAGAATAAAAATGTTTTTGTTCTGGTTGACTGTAGACTGTACAGTGAAAGTGAAAGCCGGCTGGTCTCAGTTTGGAGAGGACTGTGCCTGTGTGTCCATCTATTAAAACAGAAAAAAAACTAGAGAAATGTGATGTACTTTTCATTGCTGATCTTGGCAGGTAGGAAAAGGGCTGCACAACTGACACCACAATTTTAGCCTTTTGACCCACTGCGTTGTTGCAAATAACCAGAATAGTGACCTGTATGCATAAAAAAATCACTGCACCTCAGGGAAATACTACAAACATAGATTCAACCATGTCCTAGAATACAAACACATACATACATGCAATCATTTGTTATATGTTCACATACTGCCGGGTTTTATATCCAGTTTACAGGACGACATGAATGATTTTCATAACAGTCTCCACATGAAGAGACAGATAAAATTTAAGCACTGAACGTGTCAGTATTAATAGATGGAACCAGAGGAGGAGCCACTGGAGGGTGAGAGAAAGACACAGAGAATAAAGGAATTAAACTGACAAGAGCTGAATGGAAATGGAAGTGGAATCTATTTAGTGCAGTTCCCGAAAACTAGGGTGACAGAGCCTGACAGAGGCTGTTCTGGGACCAGAGAATTCAGCAAAGGTGATGCAGGAAAAAAAAAAGATGGGCTGAGGTACACTTTGAAAATGAATAATCAGGCAGCCTCACAGGATCTCAGCTCTCCTAAACAGGCCACCGTCTGAGGTACATGCCGGAATGGACAGCTGGAGGCTGGAAGTTGTCTTTCTTCATTGACCTCATCACAGAGAAAGGGGACCGCAGAGATGCAGAAGTGTGAGCGTGCCACTACGTGTCAACGAATGCATGTGCGCACGGGTGTTGCTGCATTGCTCTGTGATGTTTAAGTGAAAGTGGGGGGTGACTTTTCTCTCTAGGGCTCTAGAGGTTTGGCTTTATGCAGTAAGGTGGCATCTCCTCGCTGTATGTCTGAAGGTGCTGACAGCTTCCATTTTCCTGAGTTGAGGCCTTGAAGTGAAGGGCACATACTAGGCAGAGGACATTTTGCACATTTCCTTTTCAGTAGTCCATTACTGCTGCTGTAGACCACTGGCACCTCTCTCAGAGCTCTTGCCTCTCCTCTTGCATCCATTGATAGATTGACTGATTTGAGTCTATGAAAAATCAATAGGACAACCCTTTGAGTGCTCGTCACATTGATTTTTCATGGACTGCAGTTACTGTACTAACAAGTGGCAGACTTTTCATTTCTTGAGAAAGTGTGCAATTTTCTGACTCTGCAGACAACATATTAAAACAAAGTATTATCAAAGCACACTATTAGTATAAATGAGTGGAGGAGCAGAAGAGAGACTGCTTTTTGCATAACAAGTCAAGTGCAGCTTGCGAGTGCTATTCACTTCAGATCACAATAGCTTTTAAATTTTATGACATGCCAATCGGGGTGACATGCTGCCTCCAGGCACAAGGTAAAGGCCAACAGCACTTAGGTTGTGCTTGTACAGCACAGCATCTTTGAATACTAACACTGTAACATACTCATTGTTTCAGAAGATTTTCAGCTGAGTTTTCTTTTTTTAATTCACTCTCTAGCCCTTTCTTAACCTTCTCTTAATGCGCATAACGCTGTGCTTTATTGCTACGGCTCTTTTTAGGATACGCTCACCATGGTGGGTACATGTTTTTCCTGCCTTTAGATCTGGAGAGCATTTATCTTAATTAGTGTATTTCAGCATGAACTCATGTATTGCAACAAGAGTGGGATGGAGCCTTCAAGTAACAAACATGGCATTACTGTTATTTTAAACAAAACAATAATGTACCATCAACAAAATTAATAATAATAATAATTCCCTCCTCTCTTTCTGGCAACAATCAGAACCTAGATTATTACCAATTAGGTTTTCACATACAAGGAATTTGTAATGATGAGCTGGTGTGCAAGTGGTTACAGTATAAAATAAAAAAAACTAAACACAAGGTCTACAAGAGTCATAAATAAAGAAGTTAGTTATAATATATACAAGAGGTGTGCCCTGGAGACTTCAGTTTAAAGAGGTGCATTAATGCAATGCATTAGTAGTAGGCTGATGTCATGGTCTGTGTCAGTGTGGGGATCTGGGTCTTGTTAATGAGACCAACATCAGATAATGTCAGATTACACTGGTAAGATTATTTACTGACCACAATCACTTTCTATGAGGTGATTTTCATACCGAAGAAAACAAGTATTGTCATGTTTTCAGAATTTTGGTATTGACTTGGTACCGAAGTATCAGTTCTGGTGACACCCGAAATCCTCTCTTTTCTGTGTAACTCCTCTCTATCTGTCATTCTGTTTGGTTCTTTGTCTCTATTTCTTGCTCAGTGAATGATAACAGCAGCCTTTCATGAAGAGTTGCATGGCTTCCTTCACCCCTGGGCTTGTCAGGCCATTGCTCTGCAATATCAGAGCAAGTTAACAGTGTGATCACTGATATGACCAGTACAAGGAGAACGCAGCCCCACTGCTGTGCTGCAGCTCTGGAAGAAGCAATAGATCCAGCTTTCTTGACTCCATGAATATTCAATACTCTGGGGAAGCATAGTTAAAGTTGGGCATTTTCCTAATTTGGCTAGCACATTTCTCCAACCAAGGCAGGGATTTTAGACATTAGAATCAGTCCAGTGGGATTCATCACAAATTAAATAGGTAACAAGTGACTGAGGAGTGATTTTTCTCCCTCACACACATTCCCTCTCTTTTTTATCTGTGTTAGTCTACCTTTCTCAAGGTCTTAGTTTAGAAATCTTTGGTGTGGGCTTCTGTGCTTGTGTGCACATGTGTGAGCTGCTTTGAACACCACTGTGTTTGTGAGTTCAGGTTGCTGGCTGGATATATCAGTGGCACTCTGAGAAAGCTTTGGCTGAGTGATGATGTAGCTTTACTCGCGTGTGTGTGTGTGTGTGTCTGTGTGTGTGTGTCTGTGTGTGTGTGTGTCTGTGTGTGTGTGTGTCTGTGTACATGTGTGGCTTATGATAAGCCCCCTCACCCGGCTCTGTCCCTTATCTGTTCTCTGAAAAATCACACCACAGAGATAAGCTACATCATGCTTTTTTTTCCCAAAATTTTTATGTCTGCACCAAACACATGAGATTCATATACTGAGGCTATTTAATTTTCTGCTCGAATGTAACTGTGAACCCTCTACACCAAGACATAAGCTAAGGTGTATATTTATCATGTTTTATTCAAGCATACAATCAGACGAGGATACCATCATTAGTATTACAAGGCAGTAATCATGTATGGCAGAAATTTAGTTTTATGGTAATATTAGCCAAAGGTCAGGCGCCAGTAGGAGCTCTGTATTTCTGCACCCTTAGTGTCCTTGGCAATGCTTGCCTTTTCTTGTCATTTCATACTTGGTTTTCCACTTTCTTTACTCATCTACTTTCCTGTGATCTGCTTCTTTCTCCTTTCTCGCTTTCATTTTCTCTCATTTCTTTAATTTTCCACGGTGTTCTGCTTTCCCAGAATAGCTGGACAAACGATAATTTAGAATCTCTTTACCATCAATGCCTTTGTGCTTTCCCCACGAGTGCTCGAATAAGTCTTCTTTTGTTTTTATCAAAGTAAATGTATTCAGTGGCCCAAATCGTTTTTCACACCTTTCACGTTGCCTACATCTTGTTATTTCCCTACAGCTGGAGGGACATCTTCATAAGCATTTTGTTAAGTCTTTGCTATCGAGCCACATAATTAGTAAATTGTGGCTCAGCTTTTCCCAAGACAGCTAGTCCCTTGAGTTGGTGAATGCAGCTGAGGCGGGTAACTTGCAAAATTAAAGCTAAGATGCAAACAAATAATTACTTTTTCATTTAAAAACACTCAATTAGCCTCTATTTTAGACTAAAACAATGAGCTTCTCCCACTAGGAAGAACCCTGGAGTTTCAGCTGTAATTAGTCCACAGCATAGGAGCCCAGTGGCTCAGTGGACGGCAACAATGGCTGTTTTATTATTAGTTTAACATTGTAAGCAGAAAAGAAAGCTATTTCTGTGGGCTTTTGGATTGATGTGTGTTTTGTGTGAGTAAGCAACATAAATAAAAGGAAAGGCAACATATGAAATGGAAAGCAAGAGTGGAGAAAGGGTTGGTAGGCTGCGTGGTAATCAATGAGCTCTGCTGTGCTGCTGACATTTTTATCTCAGATGTGCAACAGAAGCTGCCTCTGATTGCTTTGCTATTGTACACAAGCATTTTGTCCATTTCAGTGTGTCTCTCATGCATTTATGTGCTTTATGCACCATTGAGGTCAGTGTAATTATATATCCCAGACAGTGAATGAAGGTGCTCTGTGTTTACACTGAGTTGCTATTAATGCTTTGTGTATTTCCTTAAAACACTGGTCACAGTCAATACCAGCATAGTGGTGTTTTAAGCTCCCATGCTAAAAGTTGGTGAACCCATTAGAATTTCCTCGATTTTTGCATAAAAATGACCTAAAAATGTTATTCCTTTTCTGAAACTGTATAAAGTAAAGCCACTTAAACAATTGAGCCATAAATTGAACTTAAAAAATGCAGTAATTTATAGTTATAAATGATCTAATCTTTGTTTTGTGTGTACATTTTCAGTAAATATATTTATCAGCCTGCACATTAGCTTGGGCTTATTTTAGCCCCTCATACTTACAGAAGCGTTTAAACTCAGGACTGTTTACTTACTTGCCTTAATTGCCTGCTCCCCAGCATTTCTATAGACAGAACTTTGGTAGCGCAATGTATGTGTTTGGGGTCTTGCGTCATGGTCAACCTTCCGTAGATCTTCAGTTCACAGTATGTATACCTTGACATTTGCTGATAATTTCTTTGTACATCTAAGAATTCAACAATAATGTTGAATGTGCTGCACGTATACACAGTCTGACAAGTCAGAGGTGGAGCCCAATCTTTTTTTTTTTATATACTTTGCAACCTTTCCAACCCGGTGAGCATTAACAAATCAAAGCCATGACGCACTTCTACAAACGTGTGTTGTGAAGATGTGACCTTGAAAGTAAACCCAGGTTTCTCCTCATTAAATAAGTCAGGGCAACCAGGCTCAGACTCGATTGTCATGCCTTTCGTTCTAATTAATGAATAATCCTAGATGTTCACATACTTTTGCCATGCACACAGATTTAAGATTCAGCCATTTTACTAATTAGTGTGTTTTTTGTCTAAACTGTTTAATTGGTTTGCCTTTATCTATGTTTGGACTTGTATGAACATCAGGATGACCTTTCAGCTTATATTATTTATACAGAAATACAGAAAAATCTTAAGGGTTTTTTAAGGCCATAATGCCAATATATACACTGTTTAACTGCAGCAGTCAACTAGAATCATATTCTCTCATTCTCTACAGCCTTTATGATGGCACTTCTCTGAATATTGGAATAGTTCTGAGTCTTCCTGCTGAATTTCAATTTGATAAAATTAGATTTTAGTGTGTGTCTTTTCCATCACCTGTCACTTGAGACAAGCACAGTGTGTCTGGCACAAAACAAATTTCAGGCAGATTTCTCAACAAGTGCAGTGCATAATTTTATCCTCTCTAGTTTGATAAAAGTGAAAAGGAAACTTCCCTCACTCAAATCCATTTGTAACATTGGATAGTTGCCTAAACTCTTGTATGCACATACACAGCAATCAGAAATAAAATTAGGTTACAGGTCCAGTGAAAGCTTGCTACATTTCTCTTTTCAGCACCACTGATCTGAAGCCAGTCCCCTCTGGCCAATATTAACTGGACAACCATGGCTGGAGGTGACTAGAGACCAAGGCAGTCGCCACAGAAGGGCCAAGAACAGGACACAGTAGAATATGAGATACAGAAGACATTGTAACATTACTTTCAGTCACCTTGAAGTCTTAACATCCACTCTGGCAGATAACGTCAGCAGAAAGCTTGAATGCCCTGGTGGAGTATAGCAAAATACTATGAGTATGACCTCTCATATGGAACATGCTGAGATAAACAATGTCTTTTTACTTTTATGGCTCAGCACAGAGTGGTGGGTAGAGAAAACAGGAGAGGTGAACGAATATTAGAGAAATAAAAATCAAAAGTGAAACACTGATGTGGTGAGTGGGCTGAAGAAATGGTGAAAAATCAGAGTGCAAGTGGTTGATTCTTCTTTGATGCTTCACATAAATCCCGGAAAGCTTTTGATAAGCAATCTTAATGTCAGTTGCACTCTAACTCAGCCAGCGCGTAGACTCCCACATCAGTCTGTCTCACACAAGTGCACACTCTTATAAGTTCAAAGTTGTTGGAATTACAAGCTTAAAATACTTGACATTCACATCAGATGAATCCAATTTAGTCAAATCTCAGTTCATAAATAATTAAGTTTAAAAAAAACATTTCTATTATACCAAAGCAGCTTTAAAACTCTGTAGTGGTTCTTCTTGTTGTGTCATTATTGAAAACGATGTCATCAATGCCACATGCTGCGTATATATGTTATTTTTATAGTTGTAGCTGCACATTTTAAAAGCATAAAAAGTATAAAATTGGATTCTCGGCCAACAAAAGACCTCGCACAATCTATGTAAAGTTTAGATTGCCAGACAGTCACAAATATATAACGAGAAAGGTATGTTTCACCAATGGAGCTCATGTCTTTGAAAAAAAAAACCAGAAAAGTCAATTGTTAAGGTCTTTTTACAATATCAGAAAATACATTACAATGGCTACCTTCTATGTGGTTTACAAGGATGTTTTACTGTAGGCTGTCCTTTCACTATATACTGCCTTCACAGACTGAAAACTAACTTTTTCTGTCTTGTGTGTAGACATATTTAGAGCTTACAGCACAAACTAAGTAAGTACTATATCATTTGGACTGTTGTCCAGACAAAATATACAATTTCAGGTTGTCACCTTGCCCCCTGAGAACCTATGATGGCCATTTTTTATTTTAATCAGTAATGAAAATAATGATTAGTTGCACCCAGCTTTTGTTTAGCTTAATTTTAATTAGATGCAGTGTACGATTTTGATTGCCCTCAAGGCTACATAAAAGTATCACAAGATGGAGATTGGAGCAAAACAACTAAGGTAACTTATGAGATAGCAACTTCTAGCACTGCCCAATAAGGAGTATAAAGGCCAGTATACATTTAATGCAGACTCAGAGCATAGTGGCAGGGTGACCAACGTCACACACTGCTATCAGTTATTATCGCTGGCACACATACACACACACCGACACACACACCATATGATTCATTCTGGTTCCAACTTTGGAGAGCCATGACTCAGCCACACTCATGGGCAGCTATGCTAAACCAACAATTCTATCTCCATTTCAATATCCAGAGACCCACAGACTCTTGGTCTAAATGAAGACACCAGCTCTCCAGCATACAGGTTTGCCCCATAGAAAAAACACCCCATTAAAGCAAATTAGCTTTGTGCTCTACTGCAATCAATTTGAAATTGAGTTCCATTCATTTCTCATGTCACATCTTTCATTATACATTAGTCTCAATCAGAGGCCATTTTCTTTTGTGTAGCATCAATGTCACTTTTGTGATGATGCATCTATAAAGTCACTTGTTTATAGCCTCATTCAATGATGATGTCACAGGAAATATTTTTATGTTATATTTATTCTTTCACTTGTCACATTTATCACCAATTCTGTGAAGCTTCCTCTTCACAAAAGCAAAGCTATTTGTCTTTTCAACCCTTAATTGCATGTATGTGAGCTTCACAGGAAAAAGCTTATTTGAAAAATACTAGTAATTAAAGACCAGATGTTCACTCAGTTTATGTGAAAATCATACCAAGCGATTTAAAATCAAGTCTTAATTACAAATATTTGACAAATGAAGTAGGGCCGGCACTCAGCTGCCAGCTTTATATCAGCGCTGCCAGACTGGGCCTCAGAGCTCCAACCTCCAGCATTGTCGGCTCGCGGACAGCCAGCCTGCAGAATCAGCCTGCAGCCCCTGGAGAGCCTTCCATCCTGCTGTGTCTGCTCTTCTCTTTCCTCACACACATCCATTCTGCCTAGTCAACCTGTCACACCCTGCATCTCCCTCCATTCTCCTGCCCCTCCTCATCTCCCCCTATCTTCCTTCGCTCCACTGGGCTTGTGAAGGTGAGCCAGTCCCCAGTGACACTACTGTACAGATTGCAGTGCTTTCTCATCAGATGGAGGCTACTCTCTTGTGAATACCCATGTTAGGAATGGCTGGGCTGCTCCTTGTCTTCTTGCTCCACATTTTGTTTGGTTGTTTTTGTCCTATCTCTGGACATTTGCTGTATATTATTCGGTCTTCATCTACCTCTCAGGTCAGCCGTTAATGACAGCTGTCACCCAATCACTTGTCCTTAAAATCTCTTTTATGATGCTGTACTTGTGAGAGAGCAAATAGTGGTACAAGGAATAATTTGTTATGGCTCTGAAGTGTCTCTACCTCTGAAACATGGGGCTAATTATTTCTGGTAGTGTCCATCTGAAGTTAATGTACTGTGTGTGTGTGTGTGTGTGTGTGTGTGTGTGTGTGTGTGTTTTATCTGGTGATTGCTGTCAGGTATCTACAAGATGGATGCCAAAGTGGTACAGACATTTATTTGGAACC
>OMLM01000729.1:2537-20448 GCA_900302695.1 Helostoma temminkii | reverse complement strand
TTTTGTCTACACATGCTCACACACGCACACACACACACACACACACACACACACACACACACACACACAGTCATTCTCTATGTACTTTATTATGTCTGACACATTTAGCCATGGTATAACTGTGTACACTGGAAGCTGTTTTTCTTGATTTGTGCACACATAACGGCATATAGGATGATATGATTATTCAAATGCCTAGTTTATCACATGGAAAAGGAGGGTCAGACCGATTTATGTCACAACTCTGTTTTGCAGAGTTCCCCTTATGAGGTGGTTTAATTGTGGTGTTTGAACCTAACTTCTGACCTCCATATACATCCTAAGGGTAGAATAGTGTCTGTGTGTGTGTGTGTGTGTGTGTGTGTGTGTGTGTGTGTGTGTGTGTGTGTGTGTATGTGGGTTAGTGTTTGTATTCATGGGGTGCAACCTCCTGTTAGTAGGTAATATAATATTCCTATCTTATACTAGCTGGTAACATAAGATTACAGTTTCTAGTGCCAATAATATATTGTAAATGTTGTTGTGTTGTAAATGAGATGATATAAGCTTAATTAAATGGGCACGGTGGCCTAGCAGATGGTCACACTGTCCAGTAACTGAGAGGTCATAAGGTCAAATCTCACTAATAGATAATGTTTCTATTCTCTGCCATGTTTCTTATTCATGTGTCCTGGAGCAGGACAACAAGTCCTGAAATTCTCTAGATCAGAAAACAGTTTGAGTGGTTTGCAACTGAGAATTTTAGAATTAACTTATATCTCAATTAGGAGTTAAAACCACATATTTCTCTCACATTTGTGTGTACAGCTCAGATGCAGGTGCTTAGAATGAGATGCTGAGTGTTTGTTCAATAATACAGCCCACACAGCCAGGGAGAAATCTGAGTACCTAGCTTTGCAATAGCTGTATCACTGATAAACAAGGATATCCTCTCATTCCTCTGCAGATGCACATAGTTGGTTGCAAGGCCTCCTGAAAAGGCTTTTCAAGTGTAGCCACTTGGTCTTGATAGCTAAAATCCTTGTTCTACTATTGCATATTTATTTATTTTTTCCACAGCTTTAAGTAGAAAGTGGATAGTGAGTTGATGTCTCCTTCCTCTCTTCCACCTGCTTTGTTAACTAAAAAAAAATCTGTCTGCTGAACCAAGATGTTCCAAATGATACCATCAGCCCCATATGGTGTTGAATGTTCAAAGGACACTGATAGCATGAAATAGAAAGAGCCAGCTTGCCTGCAGAGCTGTTCTGTCCCATATGCAGACTGTGTTTACAGACTTCCCATCAGACAGATGCCATCGCGATGCGTTTTATTCCGTTGTCATCGACTAAAGTGATGTTTATCTTGCCTAATTCATGTTGCAGAATTAGGAGTTGGGAAGTCTTGTTTTTTTCAGATTTCTCCTCAGTTGAGAATTAACCTACAAATTCCCCTAAGGTTCGAAAAATCTAAAAAAGTGCAACAAGTGATACAGAGAAATAATGCTGTGACATATAAGCCAGTATATAACTTGGCTTTTTTATTTGAACGATATACCAGTAAAATTAAACCAGGTAACTGATATTTCGTCTCTTTAAAGCCAAGCACCCCTTATACACAATGCAAAACAATTCCTGTCTCAGTAAAAGAAAGGATGTTTAATATAATGCAGTGGGTTTTATAGTACAGATATTCATTCCATTCCCTTCATTCTTTCTCCTCATGCTCCGTGACATCTAATTGATTTGACAAACCATTATACAGTGGGAGTTAGCACTCTCGCCTCAAAGATAGAAGGTCATGTGATTGGCGTGGTTTGCATGTTCTCTCCACGCTTGTGTAGGTTTCCTTTGGGAACTTTGGTTTCCTACCACACACTACAAAAGGTTAGGTTAATGGTTGATTTTGAAATGTAGGTGTGAATGGTCATGGTGTCATGTTGTTCTGTTTGTTTTCTGATGTTGATGATGATAAGGGCTCTTACACGCATACATATTTATACTACATATGCCGTCCCTTCTACCTTCTCAGGTAAGCTGCCACCTCACTGCTCCTGGCTTGTGATAGCTTGAGTTTTAGTACAGAGATCACTATGTCTCACAGGCTTTTTTTTTGGCTGTGAAGGAAAACTAAAAATACTTTTTTTTTTTTTCAAAGGATGAAACCATAAAAACAACAATGAATAAAGTTATAGGCCAGCAAAAAACTTCAAGCAATGTTGTTACCTGTTCACAACACTTCAGACAATCTGTGTGGTAGTGGGGCTGGTGAGTTCAGATATGCACTTTATAGATATTTTGTTTTGTATCAGTTATTCTATAACATGGGTCATGAATTATGTTATAATGCTAAAAGTTGGCCCATGTGTTACTCTATATTGCAGGACTTTATAAAGCTATAGTTCCAAACACGGCCAAGACCTACAGCCATGCTCTAATTAATCAGTAAATAATTTTCATTTTTGTGAAGAGAGAACTTTGTGTGTAAGATATAATACAACAATAAACTGTTGTTTCAATAATTTTTTTAGTAGGACAATGATTGTGTTTTATAAATTTGTTCAATCACACAGTAATACTGTGTACTTATTTTTGGGCAATAGGCAAAAATTGTGTATTGTTTAGCCCAGTGGTTCTCAACTGGTCTAAATACATGCAATAAAAAAGTGCAACTACTGAGAAATATTTAAAAAACACTGATTTATTATGTGGCTTTAGCTGAAAATACTCGCTCACGACAACCAACACTGCACTATGGAAACAATTCAGTTTTTTTATTAACAGCAAGCTGCATTTACACATGCACTGGACTCCGGATTTTGTCCGGACTTCAACCTGCAGGGACATTACCTAGACTTTATCCTGCCAGCAACCCCAGTACAAAGTCTGTGTAATGTATGTGTGAGCCTGGGTGTGAACACAACAGGCAATTCTCCGGGTAATCACAGCGAGAGATGGGATGTTCACTGTCAGTAGATCTGCTCAGCACAACACCATCAAATATGATAAATATTGATCAGCTTTCTTTTATTGCATCGCGTTTCTTCCCTTCATGAAACTGAGGTTATAAACATTACACATCGTTTCTATTCTATTGATTGGTTCTGCTTTGATGTTGTTAACAATCTGAAAATAATTTAACAAAAAGAGCAATTCACAAAGATTCAAGTTTACAAAATACATTTATCCTTTGATTACCTTATCAGTAGGTAAATACTGAAAAACACAGTAATGTAAGAAAATCTGGACTTGGCTTGACAACAGCTTTAGCCGTGTTAATAAGATCTCAGACATATTTGGACGCTTCCTTCCCAAAGATCATGCTGAGTTAATTTCACTCAATAACTCTTCTAAATGATCAGCATGTTGCTTGGACCCCATCCTAACTAGACTGCTTAAACTATTTTTACCTTCAAACAACATGTCCATGTTAGACCAGATCAGCCTATCTTTACTAACAGGCTGTGTACCACAGGCACTTAAAGATGCTGTACTTTATTCAAAAAATAATGATATCCATATGATATTCAATCTGCCCTTTGTTTCTAAAATGCTTGACAAAGTAGTTGCAAAGCAGTTCTGTGACCACCTGAGCAGAAATAACTTGTATAAAGATTTCCAGTAAGGATTTAGAGTACATCAAAGCACAGAAACAGCTCTGGTGAAAGTCACTAACAACCTTCGCTTAACTTAAGACATTTTTATACTCGTCTTGTTAGATCTCAGTGCTGCTTTTGACACTATTGATCACAACATTTTATTACACAGACTGGAACATGTCATTGGGATTAAAGGAACAGCACTAGGTTGGTTGAAATCTAATATGTCAGACAGGTTCCGATTTGTTTATGTTGAGTGTTCCTTGCACACAAAAGTTAGTTATGGATCTATGCGTGTCTCCTTTAGGCACCATTATTAGGAAACATTCAATAAACTTTCTGCTATGCAGATAACACCCAGCTATATTTAGCCATTAAACCAAATAAAACCAATTTATTAGTCAAACATCAAGAATGATTAAAAGACACAAATGATTGGATGTCCTGCAATACCTTTCAATTCAGGCAAGACGGGAGCTATTGTTTTTGGGCCCAAAAACCTTAGTGATATTGATCTCTAATAATATATTTACTTTTGATGGCATAACACTGATATATAGCACTACTGTAAGGAATCTCTGAGTTATCTTCGATCGCCTATATTAAAGGAAATCTCCAGAGTTGCTTTCTTTCACTTGAGGAATACTGCTAGAATTTGGAGCTTCTTAAGAACTAGTCCATGCATTTTTAATTTGTTAATTGCTACTGGTCAAGGCAGATGGCCACCCACCATGAGCCTGGTTCTTCCATGAAAGGTAGTTTTCCTCTCCACTGTTGCCTAGTGCTTGCTCAAAGTGGATTTGTAGGATTTTATATATAATTCCTTATATTTGTATTATTAAATTCTGCAAGGTATTAAACCTTACATTGTAACATCCTTTTAATTACTTTTGTTAGGGTTAGGGTGATTTGTGTAAATGAACTTAAAAAAAAAAAAAAAGTGTTTTAGGCTGACTTTGGCAAACCAGAAGGGGAGGGGAGCCCTCATGTAATTTTAGTCTTAAGTCCAGATCAGCTGTTGCATAAAGATGGATTATAGCATGCATTTTCATTTTTTAACTCAAAAATCATAATCTCCTGTTAGTGGAGTCCCAGAATAAAATATAAAAACTAAACATAATATAATAACGTCATGATATTAGAGTTCATAAGGTGAAAGTACATGCCATGTGTTTTAGATTCTAGAGAGCATCTAATTTTCCTTACAACATAAGATAATCTAGTCTTCATTTAAATGAGTCATATCAGATCAAGCGTCTTGTTACCAAAAGTTAGAACTACTGAACAGTAACTTTCTGTTATTGTTGGACAGTGTGATCGGTGGTATCTGGGAGATTTCATCAACTTCTGTGGGTGATATGCCTTCCATTCTGTCAGGTGAAAAGAAGCAGCTGACATCTGCATGTGTATTTGAGAAGACATAGTCTCTCCATCTTTTTTAATGTCACAGAGGAGCAGCATGTATTACTATAGTTTGGTGTTAGGCAGCTACTACTATAATAATAAAGAAAATCCATAAGATTACTTAAGATTTTTCCAGAACCTAAACCATGCTTGTTCAAACTGCTTATCAAATGAGTGTAAAAACTGCAGAAATTACTTGTTCCCTTTTTCTTTATTATTTCAATTCCCTAGTATATATTAAAATGTTTTTTTATTCTCTACCAGTCTTTTTTGCCTTGTTAAATCTGCTAAACAATCACCCTACATATTGTTGTGACCATACTGTCAGTTGTTAAAGGATGACATGTTAGTTCAAATTTCAATGAGGCACTGAGGAAACATGAAACAGAGCAAAAAACACCATATGACAGGACAGCTGTCAGAGAAGATGCTCTTTTGTTCCTTTTTAAGCGTAGCAGGAGGACTCTTGGAGCTTGGCATCAGAGAGCAAAGGCAAAGAATTTACAATTTAGCGTAGAAAGTCAATTAAATTCATTCACGTGAGAATAATTACAACATAAAAACTGATGGTAGAACAAAATAGTCAAGATGTCTCACCATGTTGCTGCTGCTGTCTTTGTGGTCTCTTGTCAGACTTTTGAGTTCAGAATGATAAATAGTAGTTTGTTGATCTGCCAATAAATGAAAAACAGGCTCATTCCACTCTGCATTTCAATGCTGAAACTGCAGTAAAATCTAAAGGGGCACATTTATGTAGTTTTTTTCCCCACTTGATATACTATGGAACTCTCTTTGCACACTACTAAACAGTTACAGAAAGGTGTGCTATAAAAGCATACAGGGAGTCTTATTTTAACACAAAGCGTAATAATTTTCTTAATAGGTGAATATGTACTGTGTTGGCCTGGTCACATCAGAATGAACCTGTCACAAAACCTACTGAGAAAATCACTACACTGACCACACTTGCCGTGGGGAACACCAGGGCTATTGTAAGGTAAAATAAAAAAAAGAATCAGTGAATCACCTAAAATAATATTGAAGAAGAAAATGGGCAGAAAATTAAAATAAAATAAATGTATGGCTACTAAAATCTATTAATAGAACCTTCCTCCCACAGTCAAAAGACATGCTGTTAGGTTAATTGCCCACAGGTGTGAATGTGAGTATGAATGGTTGTCTATAGCAAACCTGTCTCTCACCCAGTGACAGCTGGAATTAACAGGAAAAGTAGGTAAGATAAATGATGGATGGATGGATAAAAGTTGCTATGGTCTGCTTGCTGACAGCTCTGTGCTGGTTTGGTGTTGTTTAAACATTAATAACTTTGGAGACAAGTTGCTGCCATCAATTTCAAAATTGCCTTATTTATTTCTTAAAATTGTACATTTTAGTTTAAACTGATATATTGATATGTTCTATTGTAAATAATATGAATTTATCAAATTTGCAAATCATTGCTTTCTGTTTTATGTAGAATTTATAGTGTCCCAGCTTTTTTTTCGCATTAGGGGTTCAAGTTCATCATAGGGTTGATGACAAATACCTGTCATATTCATGCCTGTGCATAAGCCTGGCTTGAAGCTTTGCCATTCTTTAACTAATGTATTAAAACTAAATTAAACAAAAGCTACATATAAATGAATCAAAGTAAAAACTAAACTGAAACAAATTACACTACTGGTGCTAACTAAAAAACTAATTTATTAACATTTAATCCAAAAACATTTTTCAAAATAAAAAGTTGAAAATGTAACAGCACTTTAAACTGCTCCCTAACAGGTCCAAGTTTTCTTACCACATCGTTAACTCCACCCTTGTTCTATGTTTCATCATTTTGCTCTCAGAATTGAACCTGATTTAATAAAATCTTAATAAATTAACTGAAAGGGCGTAAAGGCACTTCAAGGTAACAAGTTTACTAACTGCTAACTGAACTACCACCAAACTACTTTTAACTCTGTGTGCTGAACAAGCTGAAGATAAAATAGAAAAATATTTTCTGTAACAAAAGGCCTAAAATATCAGTTGCACATATAAGTGAAAAGCAGGTGTAAAGACATCAGAGAGCAGCCTCAGCCTCTTAATTGTTGTTTTTGGTCACTTTCAAGCCAGCTGAAAACAATTAATGGTGATTGGGTTGGTTCAGAGAGGTCTGAAGTGGCACTCTGGGGCCATGTTAGCCAGGGCAATCTCCGATTAAGAGATTAACAGTCTCATTACATACCGGGCTGTGGCAGCAAGGGAGGTAGAAGAGATGAACTGGTAGACAGTTAAAATGAATGTGAAAGGATTGCTGCTGATCCAACTGAGGATTTACTCCCAACTCTGCATCTTTTTGCAGCTTTTATGACCTTTCGACAATGTGCTTAGACCTTCCACTGCAGGTTCAATCACCGATTTTACAGTTTAAACTGCTGTGCACAGCTCACACCATTAGACAGAATGACTTTACGCTACTCGCTCAAATGAAAATGCTTTGTAAAAATGTGGATAGTTCAAAGAGTCAAAAATCCAGCAAAAAACAAAAGCCAATTAAATTTGTCATGAGTATATAAAACCTGTTGTTTTCACAGAACTTAACCTGACTCCAATGTCTGATGGGTGTTTTATAAACAATGCTCCAAATCTATTAGAATTTAGGACAGAGTAGAGCAGGACATGCTTATTCAAGGAGCCTCAGGAGAAGCTCCATGAACAAAAAGTGAAAACCCATAGAATCATTAATTCATTTTTAAACTTGTCAAACTTTAAACTAATTTGATAAAATGTATACTTAGTACAATATTTTCCTCTGGTTTGTAGTGGATTTTTCAAAGTAAAAAGTTTCATAATAATTATTATAATAAATAATGTTTTCCCTTGTTAGTGTGAGTTATTGTACTGATAAATTCTTCCATTTCAAAATAAATGTATAACACAGTAAAGTATGCAAAAAGCATATCTTCTTAAGCTGTACTCATACTGTGTGTATGAGAATTTGATTAAATGCTGTCTTCTTGCAGAGAAATCATCCATTATGATACTGGGTGAGGGGGAGTGTTTATGGTTTGCTGACCATATGCTCAGACCTTTTTAGGGCGTTGACTGATGGGGTCACAAGAATCCTCAAGCGTGACATGCACACAGACCCAACAGTTGGTAGATGCTTTTACCATCTGTCACAATGTCTTACTGTGGCATAGCACAGTAGCAGCACCCTCAAGGTGCAGCAGTGAAAACGTTCAACATCAGTCATTCACAGTTCAGACCTATAGTGGCTTGTAGTCAGGTCTTATCCCACCATTTTAGACATTTGCACCAGTTTGCACAGTGATAAAACCAAGTATATTCTATGCAAAGTGAGGATATTACACAGTTGGTTCTTTGTAGGCTTTGTGACTCATTTAGCAACTAGTGGCAAATCTAGCATCTTAGTGGGCAAACTTCAGCTCCTTTTCCTTGATAAGATTCGTTAATATTTTGCCTGTGACTCTGGACTGATTATGTTCAACTCACAAGCAGTATACATGATGTAGATTGACGTACATACGTCGGATACTGCCTTGTCATCTGTGCCATTGTTCATTTACTTTCTTGAGCAGTCTGTCTGTCTGGATGGTTTAAACAAGTAAGCCACATGAGGGGAGATGGGAGCTAATTTGTCACTATGTAGCGCCATAGTGACATCGTAAAGAAGTTGTGCAGAAGTTCATTCACGGCATTGCATTCAGTCTCTCTGTCATGTTAATTCTAGAAGATGTATACAGGCGATGTACCAAACCACACACAAGTAACATCTCGGCGCTATGTTGTTAGCAGCAAGTATACCACTAGCCTTTTTAGGAAAATATTTTACACCAGTCTAGAGAATGACAAATGTTTTTTTTAATTCATTTGTAATAGTTTTCTCCTGTTTGGAGGTGACTCAGACATTATTATAATAGTTCTCCTCCTAATGCCATCAGTCTGCAGGCAGATGACTTTAAAGACCGCAGTCCTGTAATAGTCTCTTAGTCTTGTGTGGCCTCGGTGTTCCTTTGAGCATTCGTTAATTACAGGATCTGCTTGATTTAATTTCAGATTGCTGTGTGTGCCCAGCAGGACATGTGAAGATAGACAAATGGTTTTACGTTAGCTGGTCAGCACATTTATGGAGGATGAATTTGGGACTTGTGTTTTCAAATTTCTTGTCTGCATTTGGCGATTGTGTTAAAATGTTCAGATTAACTTTAATGTAAAATAGAATAGAAATAGAAAACCTTTGCTCTGAAAATTTTACTTGCAACTAGCAGAAGCAACACAAAATAATGTGTTGCAGCAACACAAAATAAAGTTGATGACTACGAACAGTTAAGCAACATGTGCTAACAACCCAGAAAAAAAGAGTTGTTTAACCCTTCCTTTCAACTATTTGTTTCTATGATGATATCACTCATGGAGAACTAAACAGAGGTCACATTGTCAGAAATGGCCCATTCTCTATTTATAGTCCATACATAAATGTTTGCCTAACTATCTTGCTGACCTTCTCAGTACACAGGGACACGAAATAAGATGCATAGTCATTTCTCTTGCGGCTAAATAATTCCTTCAGAAACATTTCATATAGCACTTAATATGGTGATCAGGATTATTGGCTTCCAATAATATCAGAAATCCTGCAGTACAGAAATTTACTACGTGGCTTGTTTACTATCACTAATAAAGACTGCAAAGGTCAAAATCTCAACACACTGATATTTCTCTGAAAGGAGAGCAGAATGCCAGAGCTCAAAAACAGTTTTTTTTTTTTTTTTTTACATGACAACAAATTAGATTTGTTGGCACTATTTCTAGAAAAACCTGTGTACATCACAACTCAGTTGACTTAAGAATAGCGTGGTCTGTCGCAAAAGGGTCAAGCACACGGTTATGCATATTTCCATAATAATCATCTCTATCAACTGAATTGTAAGTAGTTTCTGCTGGAGTCCAATTAGATTTGATGTTTGAGGAGAATATAAAGGGCACAGAGAACTTTGTATGATGTATTATTGAATGGAAATTAATGGCAGCTTGTTTTGTCAGCTGTTACTGGCTATCTCCACCACCATCTGTTGTCTTACAAAAAGAAGGACTCTTTCTTTCCCTTCCTCTCTTCCTTTTTCTCCAAGTCCGTCAGAGGAACAGATTGAGAGTCTTAGAGCTAGGTTCACAGGTCCACCTCTTAAAAAAAATGCTTCATGTGCAAGGTCCATGTGGTATTGTGAAATTCCACCAGAAGGGGATAGAAACCCACAGCTTTTTCTTGATATTCAATAATAAGAATGATTCAGCTGATAAATAGCTAAGTAAGCATCTGCTGTGTTGACTGAAACTAAAGGTAAGTAGAAGACAGTCATTTTAAGTAAAAATGTTCTATAGCCAAGGTAGATGTGGTGTATGATGGTAGAAGCATAATAACTAGTCTGTTTGGGGTCAATAGAATGATATTGATGAAATGCAACGAAGGAAACACCATGAATTTGCCACTGTTATTCACAAGAATAACAATTATAGTTCAATCACATTTTTAGAAAATGTTAATAATATAAAAAATATATTTATCATATTTCATTATGTCATCCATTCCAAATGCACTTGTAGCAACCACAGACAGTCTATTATAAAATGATTTATGTTTTACACATATCAAACATTTGGTCAAAATTATGGAATTGTAATCTGACAAAAACTAACGCAAAGGTTTTTTTTTTGTTTGTTTTTTTTATTTAGAAATTTCTTATTCAAGTGTACTGATTGATGTTAATATACTAATAGTATATTTTGTTTAGTACATGTGTTTTAAATAGCTGATTTTATTCAACATGACCATAAAAAATTTGTCCAGAGAGGAGTTGATGGTGGAACCAAAAATGCCTCCAATTCCATCATCTTCCCAAACTAAAGAACATCTACTTTGGATCTATCTGTATTTTAAGGTCAGTGTTTGGAATTAAAAAACAAACATCTCTCCCCCTCCCCATTTGATTTGTCCTTAATCACACAAAGCCAGGTAACCACCTATGCTGTGATAACGGGATGAGGTTGGGGTCGAACTCTATCATAGGATGATGAGAAACAAAAAACAGTATTCAAAACACAGTGTGGATGTAACCCAGTAACATGAAGTGGACTAGAACAGCTGAGACACAACTTGTCTTGTAGTTATTGCAACTTTAGCATTGACATCCCTAGTTGACACAATGTTAGAGTAATGGAGCACTGCACAAATTAGTGAGTGTAATACTATTAGTGATAATAAAATTTGAATCCCTTACACCACTTGCTACAAAAAAATTAATATTAGTATAATTTGTTAAAATTGTAAGTGCCTAACACTGCCACACCAGCCTGAACATGATGCCATTGCTTCTTGAGCTTCAATACCATTAACCTTAATAATTCTTTCATGAGCTCTTTAAACTCTCAAATATTCTCATCTACCCGCTTTGACTAAAAAGCCTATTCACAATGAATAACCTGTAAAAATCCACCACAGCAATTTATGAACAGAACCTCGAACCATAGACCTTGGAGGAGGGAAGTGATTGTTCACTGATCTTTAGCCCCAGCAGTCATGGCATTGTTCCACAAACAAGGGCCTGCTGGGAATTGGGGAGAAGCAAAGAGGAGAGGAAAATACTGTGGATTTGAATACTTGATAATGAAATTAAGTTTCCCAGAATACCACAGAACACCTGCACAGTGCTGATAAGATAAAGAACAGAGGGGAAGTAGGGGAAAGAATAATCACGGGAGAAAAGAAACCAATAAAAGCCCAAACACGGTGGGGGATAAGCAATGAATAATGTAATGAACTTGTAGCAGCTCAGAAATGATCTTTTCTCCTTTTTAGGCACTTGTTTCCTCCATCTCTCTCTTCCTTTTCTATCTTTTTCTCTCACAATATTTAGTTCAAAATTTCCTCATTATGCAACATCACAGAAGACCAGTCTTCAAAAGAATTTTACACAGAACACTTCCTCATTACCTAGACAAAATCAGGTAACTGAGCAGGAGTCAAACCTGTGACTGGCAAATTGAACTTCACTTTCAAGTATTTCCTGACAAAGCGAGTGTTTAGGATTGCAAGTCAGAAAAATTGTCCCTGTGTGCAGTTCTTAACACTGAAGTCTTTCTCTCATCCCTGCCCCAGTGACCATACCATAATGGTTATAAAGCTATTTCCTTGATCCTATTGAGCTTACCTATAATGAAATTGTCAGATGAAAGTGACAACTGTTTCTGCTCTTCCATGCCTCATTTTATGAACTAGGCTGAATGAAATGCAAACTTTACATATGGAGGTAAGTTTTTTGGAAGTTGCAACTCTATACACCACCACACTGAATCTGAAATGAAATGCTCAACGTGAACATGTGGGCAAAGTCAAGACAAAAGTGTAAACATTTAGGTGTGGCATTAAAGTCTTTCATCAGTCATTTGATAAAAGTCTGTGTAAATCACCACAAATTTTCAAAACTGTGGCTCTTTGCAAGCTTTTTGACTGAGCCATTATGGATGAACAATCAAATACATGTTGCAGAGATCCCTCAAATATACTCAGTTCTTAAGAGGCACACATTAACCAAGATTCCGCAGAACTTTTAGAATAACAGAATAACATTGCTATAGTTAAACAGTTATCTAAAACCGGGCACAAGTGACAATACAGAATCAAACGACCTTCTGTATTTAGTTTTATAATTCTATACTTTTCCTCAGAGTATAACCCGAATGTCTGAGTGATTTGTCGTGACCACTTCTCCCTTGAACATTCTCTTTTGGTATTAAGCCACAGCACTGCAGGCTCTACAGCTTCAGCCATCTGGTTGGACTGTCTGCTCCTCTCCTCTGCTGTCAGTCACTCCTGCCCCCTCAAGTGTCACTCAGCAGCCTGGTGGGCGCTGTGGTTGCAAATCAGCAAGAGAACATTAGCATCATAAACTCTAATTACTGAGGTTAATAGTTGACAGTTGCAGTGCAAATATTTCAAGGGTTCTCAATTAAACCTTCATTCAGTGAGGCAGTCTTACTGACTCTGCACAGAGCCAGTGCTGTTAGAGAGAGAAGCTCTTAAAAATGAGAAAACAGAGATAAAACACATACGTTCCATTCTCAGTCTTATTTGACATTTTGTTTTTAATGCTTGACTTCGGATGTCATTATAATTATGTCTAATCTAATAGTTCATGAATTGCTTGAAAATCCATTCAAACAGTTTCAGTTGCATGTCAGTGTAGTAACACCTTGGTCACCGACAAATGTTGATTAAGAAGAAAAGAGAGGCTCGTTTGGCAACACAGGTGTTAAGAGTGGTCTTAAATGTGACTGTTATCTCTTCAGGGTAGCTGCTCAGTGCTTGCTGCAGAGTCCCTAATGAGAATGAAATCCTACCACAACATGAATGTGACTGTTTACACACCAAACCTTTTAAGACACACTTACTTCATTGCTCTCATACCTACATACACCTAATGAAGCAGTGTGTGGATCACTCACAACATCAAGTCTGGAGTCATGTGTGCCTTAGCACAAGCCCACATGCTCACAACACAGGGGGTTTTTAACGTTATCCTTACACAATAATATTTTTTGTCTGTCCTCTTTATCTGCTCATTTCTTGCTTCTTAATTTTTCTTCCTGATTTCATCTTTCCACCATGTTCCTCTTTTTCTTTTCAGTACTTTCACATCTTCACACACCTGCTGTATGCTGTCTTTTCACTGTTATGAATAACTTATTCAGAAAGGCAGGTAAGAGTAGGACCTATAGTTTAATCAAAGCTCTGTTTAGACTCACAAGTATCCTTTCTGAAGTACGCACTGTGAAAGAAAGGAAAAGTGATTGTGTGTCGTCAGTGTGAAAGTATGTTTGCGCATTTGTGTGTATGCACCCATCTGCATACAGTTCACTGTGTGTGTCCTATTTCTACTTTCCCCATCTGCCCCTCTGCCTTGATGTCCAAGCACTCTGCTAATGTGCTGTCCAATAAGCCAATGATTATCATATTGGTGCAATATTAGCTTCTATCACTGCCTGGCTGAGGATCAGTAATTGCTGGCCATGCGGAGGAAATGGAAAAGGAAATTACATCTGCCTATACAAAGAGATTGTTTCCTTGTTAGTCCTCAGAGACTGTGTCACCCCCTGGAACCCCCAGCCCGTGTGTCCATTTACTTCCGTGAACTTGCAATTTGAATGTACTGTATGTGTGTGTACTGTAGGTGTGTATATATATATGCAAGCAAATGTGTTTGGATACATAATAGACCTACTTAGTATGCAGATGAACCTGACTCTAATATCAAGGGTTGTAATAGAAAGGGATTAGGACAAATACAGCATAGTAAACGTACAATATACACTGTTCTGTGTCTGTGAGTGTAAGCTTTGAATTTCATAAAAAATGTCTTGTTTCACAGAAACAGGCCCCAGGCCAGGGGAACAGTTGTTTGTCTCTATTTAAGTATATCTGTAATCATTCACTTTATCAGCTCACAAATTAAGTATTTGATTCTAATGCACTTTCTGTCCTTGATGAAGGCTAATAGGCTGGGACACAGCTTGCACAGATTTTTTATTGCTCAGTGATGCAATTAAACACTTTTATTCTAAAAATAATCCTAATCATGTTTTGTTTTGTAGATTATAAAAGTAAGACAGGAGATGACAACTTAAGACAATGACTAACGAAACAAACAAAACGGCTCCAATTCATGTTCTTCAGTTGCTGGTTTGTCATTGTCAGATCCTTAGTGTCCTTAGTATCAGAGAACATAGAAACAGTTTCCTCTATGGATCGTGAAACAACCAGACTGGATTTTATGATGCTTAATTATTGTCAAAGAAAGGCAGAGGGATAGATGAGGGGGGATGGATGACTGAGGCTGTGGACTGGGGTGTATTATAGAGAATTCAACCTCCTGACGGTACATGGTGCTTGGCAGCATTGAACACACATGAAACGGCAAGGTGTGTAGAGGAAGTTACTAAATACTAATCTACAACACTAATTTTTGACTGATGTAGAATTCTAACTGCTCAACAGTCCTGGGTATACTTTGTTGTGCATTTCAAGACGTGCCAAATATTTTCAGTTGCTGAAAGGTCTGGACTGCAGTCAGGCCAGTTCAGCACCACTTCTACTACAAAGCCATACTGTCGTCATAGATGCAGTATGCGGTTTAGCATTGTCTTGCTTAAATATGCCATCTATGTCATCTATATGGGAGTATACAATATGCTGCTCTAAAACATGGATACGTCTTTCAGTATTGATGGTGCCTGTCCAGATGTGCAAACTGCCCAAAGAATGTGCACTAATGCACCCTGATACCAGAGATGCAGACCTTTGAGCTGAGCTCTGATAATATTCTCAAATGTCCGGAGGACAAGGGACCCAATATTTTGATTAGTCTGACCACACAACAGTTATACACTTTGTCACAGATTATTTTGAACTTTGGCACAGAAGAAGTATCAATGTATGTGTTTTCTTTTGAAGTCATCTGCAGGTATGTAAATCTGTTTGTTTTTGTGCAGATTCTTAAGTGTCTACCTCCTAACAGACCAGTTTCATTTGACTCAAAACATTTTTTGAGCAAGTTACTGCAACCTCAATCAAGAAAAAATTACTTTTATATAAAGAAAATGTATGACACTAATGACTCTCAATCGTCATAATTTCAACATGAAATTAGATGAGTTGAAGAACACAAGGCTCGAAGCAATATTATTTAACCAGTTAAAGCATTTTGTAACAGTAAGATAAATCTTTGTCATTCAAGGACAATTTATATTGTAGATCATTTTGATTTATACTACATGCAAATTGAAAAAAACTAAATATTTGTAGTTAGAGATGTGTGTAGGTAGGCAGAATGATGGATTACAGTGGGCCATAGGTGCAAAATACAACAAAAGATAAGACAACACCAAGAGATATAACACATTTCAGGAAACAAAACAACATTTCAGGAAAACACAAACATTATGGAAATGGTACCAGCTCTCGTTTCTGATTGGGAAGGACCAAGTCAATTCAGAGTTGATCAATACGGCTTAACTCAGCTCCCAGCTGCTTAGAGGTACCGAGGTAAAAACTACTAAATATGTTCTTGTTCAAACTCTTGTTGATTTTTACTAAGCTAAACTTGTGGATAAGGATTCACTCTTCTTTTATTGTTGCATTCTCTTATGTTGTTGTGATTTGTGAAATTTTGTTGCATTTTCTCTTTTGTTTTTGTGTTTTCTGTTTTTTTTGTAAATTTTTCTGTTTTGCTGTTGTGTTTTGCACCTCCAGGCCACCGTAATGGAAAACAAATACAATAATATAACGTTAAATAAGAAAATGCTATTTAATAAATCTTAAATGTGTTTTAAGATAAGACTCAGACAGCCTGATCTTCTCAGGCAGGTCATTCCAGAGTTTTGTAGCCCTGATGGAAAAGGTCTATGCTCCTTGGAATTTAATCGAGATGTTGGTGCAAGTTTTCTGCTTGAGGATCTCAAATTGCAACAAGGTTCTTGTGGAATTAAAAGATCTGCTATATAGGTTGGAGCCAGGCCATGTAAAGCTTTGAAGGATTTCAGATTTGTTAAAGTTTTAACTACAGAAAATCAAAAGGTTTCCACCTTTTTACTTCTATCAAACAACCGTATAGACAACTCAGCCTAATATGGGTCATTGGCATAATACAGAGGTACAACTGTGCGTCATCAGCATAACGATCAAATGAAACATTATGTCTGTGGATAACATCACCCAAGGGAAGCATATATAATGAGAATAAGATTGGATCAAGCACTGACCCTTGGGGCACACCATACTCAGTAAGGAAAAGGGATGACATTAAACTGTTAATGAAAATGCAAGACTTCCTATTAGACAAATATGATGCAAACTAGTTTAACGCTGTGCCAGATACACCCAACCAGTGCCTCATTCTATCCAACAGAATTTTATTATCAGTTATGTCAAATGCAGTGCTCGGATCCAACAACACTAGGTTGTTATATTGACATTGATCATACTTCGGAGTAGGATGAAAGAGAGTGCTGACTGGCCTGCTCCATTATGAAACCATTCCAGCCCCTCCAACTCTTTCTCTACATCTAAGTGCATAGAAGACCAGGCTTTCAACTCCCACAGAGTAAAATGAAGCTGCATCAACATTAATAATTTTTTTAAAATGCTGCCAACCTCCATTTACCCTATGTTGTGCTTCAGCTATACATTCTGTTTGTATGGCACTGAAAGCAATGATTTCAAATGTGATACTAACATCATATACATAATTATTAAATCATTCAACATTTAAAGTATTTTAATACACATATTTTCCTCTTCTTTTGCTAAAAAGAAAACAGATTAAAATTGAATGTGTATTTCCTTCATCTTTGGTCAAATCCACTTAATGCAATAACTGATGTAAATGGGTTAGTGCTATTTTTGCAATCATACCATAAATATTGGCGTGACCTTTCCTCCCATCTGTCCCCTTTTCTTCTTGACTCCTCAGTGAGGAAACCCAGCAGAACTGTTCCAGCCCACTTGACTTGAAGGAGCAGAGACAGAACAGAGGTAATGGGGTGAGGGGGAGAAGAGACTGAGGCACAGTATTTCGAATGGCAGGCAAACATACAATGTAACCACAACATCATCATCTGTCTTCCTCCTGTATCCCCTCTCTCTGTCTGTTTGTTTCTGTAGCCTCAGTTTCACCTCAGAGGTTTTTGGGTCACTGTAGATATCACATTGTGACACTCAAATTCTTTTTGCCTCTTGGAAAAACAAACAAATGCAGGTGTATATGCACAACACATACACACACACACTGCATCTCATTGGCAGTAAATGTGGCAATATGGGTACAAACAGAAAACTGCAAGTCATAAATACAACATTTTTAACTGAAATGCTCT
>OMLM01000726.1:13319-28778 GCA_900302695.1 Helostoma temminkii | reverse complement strand
TATAGGAGACTCTGTCTCTGTAACACTCCTGTTGATGAAAAGTTCAGTTATATAGAGTCTTTGTTTCCTTCACAGAGCTCTAATTAGGATTGTTATATGGTGACCCAGAGTTAGCTATGTTAGTATGAGCAGCAGCAGCCCACTAAAGCTGGCAAAAGCCTCTGGGGTGGAAGTAAGAATTATGTTTTTTTAATATTAATTTCCTATAAGCAGATGAAATGTTAATGACCTTGTTGTGTTTTGTTTATTCTAATGAAATACAAAATTACTATGACTACCTTGTATTAGCCATGTGTATGTAGTGAATGCCAGTGTCAGACCAAGACACTGCTCATAATACTATTAATATGTGATTTATAAGGCTGCAGTAAAAAAAATATATAAATGAAGTATAATACATGTTGTACTTACAATGTAACAATGTGAAATAAGGGGGTAATACAGTCCTTTTTAGATTACAGTAATTACAGTAATTTCAGAGAAGTATTAGTAATAGTAATATTACAATATTATTATTTGCAGAGTGCAACATGAAGGTAGGGGCTATTTACATCACGTAGTCAAAGAACGGATCATCAACCATCCAGGTTCTTGTCACTGAGCACTATCGGTGCTTAGTACATATCATATATGTACCATGTAATATTACAGTACGTACTCATTATTTAAAATATACCTAGATTTTTAGATCCAAGCTCTTACCCCTTTATTGCATCTGGTTACCATATAACTAAAAATACATATTTGTACATACTGTATAGGTACATCATTGTTACAAGAAAAGGTATCCTGTAATTTCATTTTATTTACACTGTAAGTTGAAGGCTGTAATACAAGCATTACCCATATTTGCAAACTGAAACATTTAAAGAAGCTCATTAATCACCTTCCAGATGTGAAGTGAAGATTTCCAAATTGCTTCAGATTTTACAAAGGGCACAGTCAATTAAGACTTATTGTGAATGTTGTCCAATAAGGATGTTTCCAGTGCAGGTGATTGCCAACACAGGTGTTCAGGAAAAGTAACAGATGGTTTCTCTCTCTCACACTGAGTGTGTGTGTGTGTGTGCACATTTACTGTGCTGTATGTAAAGAAACCCTTATTAGGTTTGTGATTTTATTTATATTAGTTATAAAAGTTGATGTTTGATGTGGTGCTGTATGGACAAGAGACACAACCTTGTGACCATGAATAATTTATATCAATATTCATAAGGTCATGTGACCATAATTAACATACTGTGAAGATACTGTGTATCTTTTACCAGCGTATGCACTGCCTTGGTTTGTAAGGTGCTACAACTGTATTTGATTGTCAAATGGAGTGTAGGTAATAGGTCATTAGAGGCCATATTATTCATAATTTTTGGTTCATATTTTTCTTCTGGGTCTCTGTTGCAATTGTTTTATACTATTTACAAATCCAAAAACTTCTTATTTTTCTTATAATAGTTCACTATCTGTCTGAAGCATTTTATTTAGCTGCTGCCCACTCTGCTATGACAGAAACACACAGGAACTAAGCAATAGCCCATTTTCCTGTTGGCCCCAGAGGCTACCTAAACAAATTATAGCAACAGTTACAATTTCATATATTTTGTATATATATATAAGTTCTAAAATCCAGCTATGTGTGGTTGAGCTGGAATCAGAGCTATAGTATGACAAGAGAGATAAGATGAACAACGTCCCACCAAAGATTGTTGAAGGTAACATCTCAAGATGTTTCAACAACTAGTGCACAAGTTTAAAGATTCAGAAGATTCTGGTTTTGTGTGATTTTTTTCACACATTTAAATCACATTTTAGAAATTTGGCACTGAATAATATGGGCACCCATCATCATTACAGTGAAGGTGCATCTAAAAATACAAAAAAAAAAACCCAACACAAAACATAATATGGCTGCTTTCATAACAGATTACCCATATATAAGGTAATTATTATATGAGATTATAAAAGCACGAAGACATAATGAGAATAGCTTTAATATCATCTTAACAAACAAGATGGTGTTAAATGTTAACAACAAAAACATAATCATTCAATAGTATGTTTTTTCAGGGATGATGTATTGACTTTCAGTTTATAGCCTTCAGCTGGTCCATTTCCATCACAAATTGAACCGTATGAAACAGAAAAATGTGTGTTTGGAACTAGGGTTGATAGGTTGTACTTTTCCAAAGATTCAAATGGACCATAAGAAGATAATCCCCTTCTCTTAGAAATCCTTCATCAGAGGTCCTTGCATATTTCCAAATTGATGTAATTCCCTTTTAGTGCTCCTCTATGCAAACTGGGCACAACCAGGGACAGGGTAACATAAGAAAGCATGAAAGCTTGAATATAGATCACTTCAAATGGCTCATAAATGCCTTGCTTTCCACTTATAGCCTGTGAGACTCTGCAGCAAATCTGAGTGGACAGAAGAGCTCCCACATAGATGGCTCATGTCAGTCAAGCAAAATAATGACTTGTACACTATTTTACTGTCTGACTTTAGACTGTCCAAGACAAAAGATCACAAGCTCAAAAATGGTTGGATTACTCACCATGAGAGAGGTTTGTTCAAAGGCAGGTGTTAATGGTCTTGCAACCAAATATCCTATGACAAAATTCTGACATTGTCAGAAATTTAGGATAACAGTCTTATAATGTAACTGCTACTAAAACCTACATCTATTAACCAGAAATTCAGAATAACGCAAAATATGCAACACGTCACTGTTAACAGTTGTAGCAGCAGAAATAGCTGAAAACATTTTATTCTTCTATGCTGACTTGTGTGATTATAGCGGGAACACCCAGCTTGTTCAAACTTTCTAATTTAAATATCTGCAGGGCATCTCTGTATTTAGTTGTGTTCTGTTCAGTTGTTTTAAATAAATAAATAAATAAAAATAAAATAAAGTTTGCAGGAGAATGACAAAGATGTCAATCCACAGCATAAGTTAAATTGTCTGCATGGCTGGATATATGATATTTAGCTTCAACAGTAGTGTTGAAGAAAAACTATGCAACATACCAATACTTCAAATAAGACATTTCTCCTGCTGTACAGTTCATGAATATATTAATAACACAGCAAACAGACAAACTAAAAACATAGAGTAGATGCAACACGTTCCATGGACATAACCAATCTGAAAGTAAGTTTGGGATTTTTTTATGCTTCTTTTTGCAGAGGTTGTTTCCTGCACCTGGTAGTAAAGGCACATTCATAAGAAAAGACTGTTGTCATAAAGGAAATGCTTTTAGTCTAACATGAGGGTGATTGTCATGTGGTAGTATTTGGCTTGTTACATGGTATGTACTTTAAATTACTCATAGGCAGCAAGTTTAATGTAAGTGGAGGAAAGATAAGTGGCAACATCTTTCAAATGGACTTTACGCCACAGCTCTGCTCTTACATTATTCATCCATGCCCGCCTGCCTGCTTTAACCCAACACAGTGGTCATTCCAGATCATGCCACTCCAGCCTTTCCTCCTCTTTCAAGTCATCTGGTTTCCAACACTCACCTCCTGTTACCCATTTCTTCATAAGTTAAACATGATCAACGTAGGCATTCATTATGCATCATTATACCGAGTACCATAACATAAAGTAACACTATATTGATCCCCATTGGGGAGAAGCTTAGGTGTTACTGCAGGCGAGCAATATAATTCAGACATGGTTCAGACAAAACTACAATATAATGACATGTGGAATAGAATCATAGTAATAGTTAAGAATGTACAAAGTAGTGAGATAAATAGTAAAGTATATGCATCCATTTCCTTGCCTGGACAAATGTTCAAATACTATTCTTTTGAGGACATTTTAACTGGTCATTAGTGCTTTCAGGGTTAAGAGTAGGTTAAAGGTTAAGCATTTAGTTTCAATCATTAGGATTAGGATAAGGGGTTATGTCGTTGAGTGTCCTCACAATGTGTGTATCTGACCCAATGTTAATTACAGTACCTGCGTTAGGTGTGCTCAGCCAATCATAAGCTGTAAGAGCAAGGATGGTTGCAAAACAAGCAGAGCAGCGGACTTTGACGACCACCTTGCACTAAAAAGACCAGTGCATTTCATAAACTGTGCAATTGGACAAATCAGTCTGTAGTTATATGAATTTTCTACATCCTGGTAACAGAATATAATGGCAGCGGGGATGCTAAAGGTGCTGCTCAGGGTGTGCTACAAGAGTGACGGGTGTTGACCACAATAAGCCACAGTTAGGCCAATATCCTCCTCTGTCCCACCTGAGTCCAGAGAACACCTTATCTTCCTTTACTGTTGTAATGCCCCAGCAGAGTACTGATGCCACCATAGAATTAAATAAAATAAAATAGCTTAAGGAATGTCCTGCACACTGATAAGTCTCCACAGCACATAGAGTCCATTCAGTTCATTTTTGTACAGGATCTTGGTGTGTTTAGTCCAGTCCAAGTTGCTGTTGATGTAAAAAGCAAACTAAGAGAGAAAAGCAGAGATACAATACACAGTTCTAATCTGAACTCTTGGTGTAGACTAAAGCTATGGCATAAACCGTAGACTTCCTGCTTTTTTGTATACTGTTCAAGTCAGAGTAACAGCATAGTGTATTTAGTGTATTACACACAAGAATGGTGTCCTATTCAGGTAAAAACATTCAGTAGGGAATCAGACGACATCCTCAAATTGAATTAACAAAAAGGCTGTTGGTGTCACCACACTAAAAGCACAAAATATTTATGCTGCAATGTTTATTTAAAAAATATTTCAAATGCTGCCATACTGATATTCTATGTTACTCAAGTACTTTGCACTTTACGTATTGTAGTACAGTATATAGATATAGACCAAGATTTTTTGAGTTGCAGCCATCAATTTGAAAATTATCTTTTTTCTTAAAGATTTTCTCATTTTCTCAGTTTAAACCTTTGGTATGTTTTGTATGTTCTATTGTGACTAAAATAAGGGTTTATTAGATTTGCAAATCATGACATTTTACACAGGGTCCCAATTGTTTTGGAATTGAGGTTGTATAATATGGCATGTTTTTGACAGCCCCCAACATTATTGAGTTTTTCCTCTATCTAAACACAGTCGTATGCTTTGTTGAAATGCAGTGTCAGTGTTTAAAAAAATACATAAGGTTCTTTAATCCAGCCAAGAGGATTACTGTCTATCACACCTAAATTGACAGTGCGTGTTAAAATTCCTTCTATAAGATCTCCAGTCTGTTCTTTTGATTAGCTGTTCTCATCATGTTCGATAATCCCTCCATCTCATCCCTATCTGTGAGAGGCTTATATCATGACCCATTTGAACTTGTCTAAGTCTCACTACCCGTGCTTCCGTCTTTGCTGACATCACATCTGTTCCTTCATCTTGTAATATTGAGCTGCAACTTTATGCAACCTCTGCTCCATGCATTCATCTGATTATTTTCTTGCCGTCTGTTCAGTGTCTGCCTCAGTTGTCCCTTCAGGCATCTGAGTTATGTACACTTTTAAAGTAAGGCACATTGATGACATACTTAACAGGTGCCTCAAACATCTTTGTATATGTTTTGAATTCAGATATTTATGCTGCACTAATTACTACTTTGTGTGTCTTTTACAGAGAGATTCAATTCTTCAGATTAAAGCTACAGATAATATCTTATTTGGTGTTACAAAGCAGTACATGCAGTCTTTTTGTTTTGTAGTGCACCATATACTATAGCTGAAGATGGTCAGTCTTGAACCTAAAACATTTAAGGGATCATATATTATACATTTTTACATTGTATTTTAGTTGTAATTCTACAAATGTAGAAGAAATCTACTGATGCAGTCATAAAACAATATTTTGTTGGTTTTCATCTTCATCTATCTATCATGATTATGTTTTTATGAGGAATGTGATTTCAACTGCATGCAGTTTTCTGTCAACATAATGAAAATATTTACCGTTAACATAAATAAGTCGCAAATACTTAACATATGAATCAAATGTCCACAGGCACCAGATTTTTGTCTGCCAAATTATCCTATCTACAACATGCGTTTTTCTCTTCCCTTGAAATATCCGATCTTGCAATATCAGTATCAACATTTTCATACTGTAGATCACTCCAACTTTAGTGATGTGTTTTATGGTTGGGTTGAGGCATTAACAGCACTGGATAGTGGGCTGGGTATTAGTGAAAAATACCCCAACCACCTGGTTGTGACTCAGTTCCTGTTAATTTGTGTGACGTTTCCTGACACGATGGATGTTATAGTCACCACCACAGATGTCATCAAAATTAGGTCTATTGGCGGTGCCAGAAGATTTGAATCAACAAAACTTTTAAATGGTAACAATAGACAAGGGTTATGTAAAGTAAAGTCAGTTGTGCTTTGTTGCTGAAAAATGTAGGATGAAACTGGTAATTACCAGCTTGGTCATACAATGACTGTCTTAAGCGTCTTAATTAACTAGAGATAATTAGAGATATACAGGGTCAAGAAAAAGTTTGTGAAACCTTTGCAATAATTTGGTTTGCATTAAATTGTTATAAAATGTGATCTGATCTTCATCTATTGACAAATGCAGTGTGCCTAGGCTAATATCATACATTTAGAACCTTCCATGTATTCATCAAACACATTAAATCCTAAAAGTGCTGATGGCGATTGTAAGTGTAAGTGTTAGATTTAATTACTGGTCAAACCTTCTTAGTAATGCCAACATCAAACAAATGCTTGCAGTAGTTGTGAATTAGACCTACACAACATTTATGAGGATTTTGGACTGCTCTCCTCACTGAACTGCTTCAGCTCAACTATATCCTGTGGATGTTTGACGTGACTGTGTCTCTTGAGGTCATCACAGAATCCGAGGTCTGGCTTTCTTTGTTTGTTATACAGTGTTTGAGGTTATTGTACTGCTATCCTGTAAAATACATGTAATAAACTTGGATATTAATTTCCATTTTCAGGCTTTGATGCAGCAAATCAGGCCTCTGCCATCCACTGTTTGAATGGATTTGACAATCTAACCACAAGGAAAATATATACTGTACATAAATACACATAATTCCAAACATTTCTCTTACTTTTCTCTGTGCCTCTGACCTTCTAAATGCCAAATTATGCTCATACAGTACCATTTACTGCCATACAAAGATGTTTCTATACAAGACAAGGCAGGCTTACAGAGAAACTAATGACTGACACTGTTTAGTTAATGAACAAAAAGGAGGCACTTCACACCACTGAGTGTTTCTACTTCCCCTTTGCTAATGTGCCTATTAATGACTGCACATTAGATCAAGCATTTAAACCAACAGAGCGTGCAGCTGAGATAGAAACATTTGATGTCCATTGGTAACAGCAATTCTGCTCTTTATTTGTTTTAATTTGATTCTCAATAACAGACAAAAAAGCAATTACTGCCATTGCCATGCACACTCCTATCTATCTATTATACACCCGTCCCAATACATGACGGATTGGGTTTTGTTAAGTCTATTGGATAAAATATTGAATTGTGTCCATGCTTCTTGTTTTTGTCAGACAAAACAACAATAGTTTTAAAAAAAACACTCTTTTAGAGTGCCATTTAGTATTAGGTGTTATCTGCAAAATGATTTGCTACAGATGTAAGTCCTTCCAGCAAGATCTGTGAAAGAGAAAAGATCTAGTAAGCTGTACTTGCTACAGCATCTTGTCCTGGTTTTGATACAACATCTGTTAATTTTATTTAATTAACTTATTTTAAATGTCAATGCTGTACTTGACAGTTACACATCCTGCCATAGATTTTGGCTCTATGAATGTAGATCAACAGCTTTGGTCCAAACACAACAGTAAACTACTTTCAATTGTATTCTATTGTATTGTATTCAATATGTATTTTGTCATTTTTTTTTATTTTATTGTGTTATTGTAGGAGAACTATGCACTGATAAAACATGCACTTAAGTAGGAGGCCTACAGTTGGGTTTCTTGAGTTAGCAGATGTCTTAATTCTCATGTAAACAAAAAACCTGGTTTCTATAATAGGGGTAGGTTATTAGAGAAACCAAATTTCTTTAGGTAGATTTCTCCCTCCGATTACTTTGCAATGTATATGCATAACCGCAAGTGCATAACAAATGCTACAGACACCACTCTACTATCAGCTTAGAGAAGCGGCTGGATGAAAGGAAAAAAACAGGGATAGGGAGCATGGTGGTGGCTCATTTTAAGTCTGCCTAAAGACCAACTAAAACTGAAACCAACACAAAGTGTCCTCTTCATGTCTAAATAAGTCACTTTTCCCTGTGTATTTTTTTTTTTTAGTTACTTTGCGCTGTGAAATGAAGCACAGGTTTCTTGAGAGCATGTGAACTCGTTCACCAACGACCTTCTTGCTGTGAGGCGACAGTGCTAACCACTGCACCCATGCCGCACTCCTGTGAAACCAGTTTTTTAAGTAGTTTAAGTTTTTTTTAAGTAAACTAACTTGTTTACTTAAGTGCACGTAAATGCAGCCAGTGTCTGCAGTCGGCTGATGAGTTTACTGTGCTCATAAAAAGGTGACTTAAACAAAACTAGATCAAGTCTTACCCTCAGCCTGCTCGACTCTACACATAGTTGAAGCTTTACTACTTATCTATTTTTTAACCTTGTTTTTTATTTACTGTATAGGGCAAAAAGATTTCAGAAGAGTATTTCTTTTTAGTAATTTGTTGGTACCAGTCTACTTAGTGGATAAAATATGTTTTTTCATCTCAGACACTTCTGTTAGAGGAATGTTTCCAATTAGCCTTTCATAAGAGGAGTTAAAGGAAAACAAATAGTACTCATATGTAATATAATACTGCCAATACTACTGGATAATATATATTATGTTGTAGAATGTACAGTAAGAATATTATATTTCATCAGGGTTGATCTATGGTAATTGGTGCCTTCCTGCTTGACTTGTGGTAAATATCTTTTTAGTTGTGTGATGCATATTCTGGTTTAATCTTAAGAAAATAGCTAAAGATAAGTTTTTACTTGCTGCACAAGCATAATGGCATTTAAAACCAGAGTATACTGTATACTATGGAGCTTTATTGGACTTGTAATTTAAATGGCAATTCATTTGTCAAATGGCAATTGAATGTGCTATTTGGTCACGTAATTTTAAAATCCATTTTAGAATTGGCAATTCAATATCAAAAGTGACAATTCAATTCTCCATTTTTTAATTAAAAGTTTTAATAAAAGCTAAATCAATTGCATTTCATTTTGTCATGGTTTAAGGGTGTCTTTATTCAAATGTGACAGCAAACAGTGCCCCCGCCCCAAATAAATTTGCTAACAGTGTTAGCATTGGCTAGCTTGTGTGTTTGCAGTGTTTTAATAACCTTAGTTGAAGGTGTAGCCACTGTTACATGTCAGAAAGAGACCCCAGTCCAGATTACTGATATTACCCTAGCAGTGATTAACCTTCATTTAAGATGTCATATGCTGTAAATGTTTAGTAAACATTGTTTACATATTTTTTCTCTCCACGTCTCCTGTGATGCTTCCTAAAAGTTGTGATGCTGTGGTTATCCTGTCTGTGCTAATCACTAGGGTAATATCAGTAATTGAACTGGGGTCTCTTTCTATGACATGTAGCAGTGGCTACACCTTCAACTAAGGTTATTAAAATAACTTAACTCTATGTTAAAATAAAATGGTGTGCAATTACATAGTTTTATGTTTGGCTGCTGATATACTAGGGATATAATGGATGATTTAGATATTGACATTTATGCTACATATTACATTTCTTATATATGTCTTCTGTAGACCTATGTATTGACAAAGAAGTAACATACACAGCAACACACAGTAAACATTTAAACTGCAAAACAACACTTAAAAGATCATCACACATTTGTTTTGATAAAGTGACACAGCCAGTGGTGTTAGTGCTGAAAAGAGACGTGTTAGAAACCAACTGAAATATCTAACAGAGATGCTGTAGTCACAAATTGACTTGGCTTCCACTACTGTACAAAATGGTGTCTGGATGTTCTCTGAGCTGGATGTGTAAAGGCCGACCTGCTGACACAGACTGTCAGTAGTTCACTGGTTTTGGCTCCTGGTCCAGGAGCATTTTCCCACATTCAGCTGGTGAATCAAATCTGACGAAAACAAATGGGGTCGGATGGTTTCTTGAATGTGATGCAGTTACTCAAACAAAACACTGCAGACCATTTACATACATATGTATTAATAATGTGATGCGAACCACCAGCATTGATAAAGACAGCAAAGTTGCCCTTTTCCTGTTTCCAACAGCTGCTGTATCTTTGAGCAACTAGCGCCGCATACGGAAGTCGGTCACCAGTTAACATGGTCACTTATAAGTTTGAAACACCAGCCAGACAGAACTGCAAGTGTGGAGATGGCCGTAAAACAAGCGGGACGGTGTCCCTTGAGGACTGCGCTTTGACACTCCTGTTCTATGACATGTAACAGTGGCTGCACCTTCAACTAAGGTTATTAAAACAACACTGCAAACACGCAAGCTAGCCAATGCTAACGTTGTTAGTGTACGCTAACCAATGTGCTAAGTTACCACATCGCTATCAAACTTCATGCTGCATGTATGTGTCTGTACTAGAGCCCATACACTCTTTCTGCTGAGAATAAACCACACAAAACAGTTAACTTGAACTCACCTGGTGTCAGGTCACTGGTCTCTGGCGACAGCAGAACTGGTTTCCAGACATAGCAGGTCCGTGTAGCGGTAGAGTATTTCAGGACAATGAGTTAGCCAATCAAATGCCAGATGCAGGTGGGGACCTGCCTTGATTAGAGGACTGACAGTTTGCATTTCCACTTGAGTTCTGACACCCACAGAGCTTGGTGACAAATTCATGAAATGCATTAGGGGCGGGGGCACTGTTTGCTCTCAAATTTGACTGAAGACACCCTCAAACCATGACGATATGAAATGCAATTGATTTAGCTTTTATTTAAACTTTTAATTATAGAAACTGAGTATTGAATTGTCACTTATGATACTTATGATATTGAATTGTCAATTCTAAAATGCATTTTCAAATTACATGACCAAATAGCACATTGAATTGCCATTTGACAAATGAATTGCCATTTAAATTACGAGTCCAATAAAGCTCCATAGTATACCATGCCTGTGTTGCTATGCAATTTTAATGAAGGTCACTCACCAAACACACGTAGTAATGTCTGGCTAGCAAGCAGCTCCTATCAGATAGGCAGTGTCAAGACCTCTAATGGACTGAAAATGACAATTCTTATCTTCAGGCTGGCAGATGTGGATAAAGTAAATAGATAAGGAAGGAGCAAACTGATGTTGATATAGTGTTGACACAGAAGTGAAAAGATCTTTTCCTTCCAGAATCAGTGTCTTATTAAAAGCATTTAAGGTGTAGCAGTGAAAATATGCTTCATTATGTACAGTTATTTACTACTATGTCCTGGATTATACTAGTTTAAATAAAGTTTTTTTCAAGCAATGTTCAGCATATTCTGTTCACTTACTGGACTGCACAAATTAAAATCATTCTTCAGAAATTCTAACATGCTGTGCTGTACTTATCCTAGTTATCATAAAAATTATTGATTAAAAATTCAGGAAAATTAAAGCATATCCATTGGTGTGTTGGATTTTCTGGCTACTCATTTATAAGCATGTTTTCCAAATATTTGATAGAAAGCAATGTTAAGCTGTCTCTCAGTGAGAAGCAGAATTAACTAATTATTTGTTGCTCAGTCATAAGACACATCTCATCAACATACATATAATCATGGATGGTACTATGTACGGTGCCTTGTACAGTCAAATTTCTGAAAGCTGGTTGTCGTGTGGATTGTTTCTCATTCAAATTATAATACGACTCAAGTTTGCAGAGCACATGCTGCCAAGATGCTCAGTTCCCACACTTTCTGTAGTGGAAGTGACAGTGACTGTGGTAAAGATCCTGGGTGGCACAGACCTTAGTGGCATATGCAATGCTTTTAATTTGGTCCCGCAGATTAAAGAGTGGCACATGCCAACAGGAAACAGAGCTGTGACACCATGAGAACAGGCTGAGATTAATGACACAGTACTTGTTAAATCTCTGTTCCAGAAATTTGCTTTAGGCATCTCTCTCTGCCTTACTTTCAGCACCTTTGTCGGTGTTTTAGTCTGGCTAATGTGGCATAATTACAGTGATAAATCAATGCTGTCTGAAATGTGCACCACTGTTGTGTGCGACACAGTATCACTGGTCTTTTTTCACTAACAACAACTCAGTTTTTGACTAGATTGTGCTGCACTTTAAAAAATGCAGCAGTTTTGGTCAACACAGTAATTGCTATATGATAAAGCATTATTTAACAGCTAAAAAGCTACTGCGCCTAGTAGCTATTTATCATTATTTGAGATGTGGTGCATTATCAAAGAAGGATATAGAGTTTAAAAGGTTTCTATTGTGAACGGTCGCTCATATCAAATTTTAATTTAGTAGTAGGTTGTGTCCTGTTGTTCCATTTGTTGTTCAGCTCTATTATTACTACTTGCATCTACTAGGGGGTGGAAAGTAATAAATGCACGTGGAAGTGGTTTACATGCCACATGGATTTTTAAAATTGCAGCCCACTCAAAACCTGTAGTCGATGTCCTTTTAGTTAAAGTGGCCTGTAATTTACGCAAACTCACACTGCTACATTAGTTGCAAGTACACAATTTTACATTTTACAGCAGAGTTTAAATTACTGGGACCAGGAGGCCTGAGCTCTCTGAGACCAAGTCTCAAGTTAATATTTCATTTTTATTTTCATTTTTCTTGGAATATTAGAGGAAATGATAGTTGAAAAAGGCTCCATTGCCTTTTTTTGAAATAGAGATCTGATCTTAACATGAAATACTGTGTAATTCTGCTGTATGTTGTTGTTATGTGCTATGACACAGTCACAAGCGGGTTTGTGATTTTTATTTTATGTGGATTTGTCACAAGGTAGAGATTTTATTGAATGTTTCACATCTTTTATCTCAAGAAAAGGTCTTAAAGTGTAATTACTAATTGTGTGCATTTCTGTTTCATGTGTTTTCTATTGCATAATTTTATGTTTTATTGTGACTTTATTTTTTGCATTTCCTAGTGCTTTTATTTTGAAAACTGGGAATGCTAGGATGCTGCGGCGTTCAACTGAGGGATTTATATATATATTATATTTACATAGTCTAGGTTGTTCTCATGAAACTGGAATAATCCTATTTTACTTTGGGAATTTATCCTGACTCATGATATACAGACAGCACACTGAGATTGTGGTTTATCAAACCACAAATGATGGCAGTACTCTCCCTCAAGAATGTAACTGATAATATTCAAATCAGATGCTTTGTTGGTACATAGTAAGGGCTGGTATATGAACCATCTCAACGTCATCAAGAACATCACATCTGATTAAAGTAATATGTTTATTCATCCTCATGTTTTAATTATTGCTGTTGAAGTCGAGAATCAAACATACAAATTCACCTCATAATAATGGCTCGTGGTGCTTCAGTTGACAGGATTCAGTCATCCTTAGGTTGTTGAAAAAGAGAAGGAAGCAGGAACAACTCCTGAGGGAGTTTACTCTGCAGGTCAATATACTGATGAATCCTGAGTCTGCTTCAAGAGGGAGAGAGTTGTGTTTGTGTATGTGAGAGAGATGGAGAAATTCTTTCTCCCTAAAGAGAAATAAAAAGGAGGAAATGAAAAGATTTATGTTCATTTCTCCTTCACTTGCCTTTCTTATAAATGATGCATGAATAATTAATGTTTAGCCAACATAAACCTGACTTGCATTGTTGCATCAGATGATTGATTGGTCTGACTAGGGCATGCCCTTCCTTTGAACATCACTGCTCTTTGATTTAATCTGGCAGCTGGGGATGTGTTGGAACACAGTGAGGTATAGCCTTTCATTTTTCTACACCACTGCCTCTCAAAACCATGAGGCAACAAGGGACTTGCATGCAGGTTGTCATTCCAACCAAACACTTCTGCAGTTAATTAAAATACTTTGGACCACAGAGAACTCCTTAGTGAGATCACCTGCTGAAATGTTTGTCTGTTGGAACACTATTTAAAGGAGACACGGGCCTCGTTGTACACATATGGCATGACAGAGTATAGTTCAACAAACAGTTCTTTCCAATATATGCACCCAGGTAGAAGTTTTAGGAATAAACAAGCAGGTTAGATAAATTAATGTAATCCCTCCTGAGACAAATCTGTCTCCTAGAAATTATGTTTATACACTACTAATTTGTTTTGCCAAATATGCTGTGAGGAAAATATATTTCCTGCCTGAATAATGTTTATCTGCCTACAGCATTTATTGAGCATAGGATGTGCTATGTTCATTTTTGTTTTTACAAGTCAGGAGTTGTTATGGTCAGAATGGGTGGTATAGAAAGGTGCAGAACTCCAGATTGTAATTTGCACCCAGAGTTCAATGTTAAATGCCAATGGCAAAGTCTTTTTTCATTTTTAATCAAGTCCACAATCTTTTCATAACCCTTTAGGAGACAGGGCTGTTTGAGAAAGTGCCTTGACCCATAAGTAATAATTTACAAACTCAATTAAGAAGGTTGCTATTAGAATGAATAGCATTCTGTAGAATATTTCAGCTTCAGCAGAGATCTGAAAGTCAGTATGTTTTAGTTTTATATTTTCCTTATGGCAGGTGTATTGTGATACACTAATAGTGTCCACATTATGGATAAATACAATTATTGTAATATTCATATAAAATACGATGTGAAACTGTTGTTGAGGCAAACTGCTGGTGACATATATACAATTTCTAATTGTATAGTCATTCAGTTCTCACTGAGGCAGTTTGCGAGTGGACATTTAGTCAGTCAGGATAACAAAGTGAGCCTTTTTGTGAACACCCCATGATATCTTTCTGTTGCTTTCTAATGGTGTGGAAAACATGGCCCTGCAAAAACTATGAATTCGCTCTGTGGAAATGCTGCATATTGTTGTGCTCAGTGAGGAACCTCAACTTGAATATGTCTCAGCTTTAGTCGCATTGTGCACTATGTCAATGTCACCATCTAATCGAGCAGTTTCACAAACTGAACAAGCTGGTCAAAATGCTCCACTGACAGGTAAAAACTTCCCTTGAAATGGCTGCTAACTACACAGGACTTATGCAAGTTTTTCATTCTGAACAACTTTGAATCATGTTGTTTGACAGTTTCCTGCTGTAAAGCTGACTACACTGGTCCTTGGTCTTTCTTTCAATTACATTTTATATACTACTTTTAATACCATTTTATTTAGCACCCTATAGTAGTCTATAGCAACATAGTCAATAGCAGTAGGATTATTTTCCACATATGACAATTTAAGCCAAAATATTATACTAAATTTAGTCATATATATGACTATCTTCAAATATATATATATTTGAAGATGCAGACAAGAATCTTGAATATTTATTATAAGCTTAACTAAATCCTC